>CM076584.1:330080087-330363799 GCA_034641835.2 Pinus albicaulis
TTTTACAGATGATGAAATCCAAACTTATAAAGCCCTATTTCAATAATTCTGTGACGTGTTTGCCTGGTCATATGAGGAAATGCCAGGAATCGATCTGTCGATTGTTGTACATGAAATCAAGACTTACCTGGATTCCAAACCTGTCCCACAATGCTTACGTCAGATACATCCGCGAAAAGCTGCTGCTATCAAAGCCGAAGTTGAGAAATTACTTCATGCAGGTTTCATTTATCCAATTCCGTTAACGAATTAGGTATCGAATATTGTTCCTGTTAACAAAAAACAAGGAACAATAAGAGTATGTATTGACTATAGAGATATTAATCGATCTTGTCCTAAAGACAATTATCCAACACCCTATATCGATCAAATTATCGATGATTGTGCCGGAAGTGAAATATTCTCCTTTATGGATGGTTTTTCTGGTTACAATAAAATAAACATACTCCCTGCTGATTAGCCAAAAACAGCTTTCATTTGTCCATGGGGGACATTTGCTTATTGCAAACTACCCTTTGGACTGAAGAACGTTGAGGAAAATTTTCAAAGGGCCATATCTTATGAATTTCATGACATTAAGCACATTGTGCAGCCTTATCTCAATGATTTACCTACTCATTCATCGTGTAGGGCCGACCATCTCACTCATTTACGAGCTATCTTTATGAGATGTAGACATTATCGAATTCGGCTGAATCCACACAAATTATTTTTCTTTGTAGAATCGGGTCGCTTACTGGGATTTGTTGTTTCAAAAGCAGGCATTCGCGTTGATCCGTTGAAGGTCGAAGCTATTGTCAATCTACCTCCTCCTTCGACTCTGTTCCAACTCCAAAGTTTGCAGGGGAAAGAAAACTTTTTACGTCAGTTCATTCCTAACTACGTCGAGCTAAAAAAGGGTTTTACCAGGTTGTTGAAACATAACTTTCCATTCTTTTGGGATGAGATCTTTGATCAATATTTTGATGCCCTTAAACACGCGTTGACCCATGCACTGTTACTGCATCCTCCCAACTACAACCAGGACTATTTTTTGTACCTCGCCGCCTCTCATTCCACCATTGGGATAGTTTTAGTTCAGGAAGATGAATTCAACAATGAACATGTGATTTACTATCTTAGTCGAAATCTACATCCGACTGAGATCAAATACACACATGTGGAGAAATTGGCCTTGGCAACTGTTCAAGTTGTCCAAAGATTTCGACACTATATGTTATTACACAAAACCACAGTAATTTCTGACTATAACCCTATGATGTACATCTTGACCAAACAATTTCTAGGAGGCAAGTATTCCAAATGGATAGTTATCCTATAGAAATTTGACTTGGAATTTGAAAAATCCAAGGCAAAGAAATCTTTGGTTTTTGCAGAACTGATGTGTGATTTCCCCTCTACTAATACTGAAACTGTGGCGGAGCAGCCCATTGCAAACGAATCCTTGTTTCTTATCATTACTCTTGATCCTTGGTATGGGGATATTATTGTTTATCTCCAAACCCAATCTTTTCAGCCTGAAATTTGACGATCTCGGTGACGAAAAATACGTTTCCAATCCCAACAATACAATATTATTGGTGATACACTCTATCGTCATGGAGCAGATTCTGTTTTCCGACGCTGTCTTACTCATAAAGAAGTTGAGAAGGTTCTAAATGATTTCCATTCTGAAGCATGTGGCGGTCATATGTCTGGGTATGCCACAGCCCAAAATATATTGCACGCTGGTTATTTCTGGCCGTCCTTATTCAAAGATTGTATCTATGCAATCTGGAAATGCCACAATTGTCAGTTCTTTGATCATAAAATGCGTGCACCACCCGCTCCTCTTCACCCTATAATTTATGTCGGTCCTTTTGCAAAGTGGGGTATTGACTTTATTACATGTAACCCTCACTCAGTTGGGGGGCATGCGTATATTATCTTAGCGATAGATTATTTTACTAAGTGGGCCAAGGCGATGCCTAAATTTTCAGCAGACGGCAAGACTGCTGCAAATTTTGTGTTCAATCATATAGTTGCTACATTCGGTGTTCCGCAAGCCATTATTACAGATCATGGAAGTCATTTTCAGAATATCATGATGACTGAACTGACAGATCAACTTGGCCTGCACCACGAAAGTTCTACTCCATATTACCCACAGGCTAATGGTCTGGTTGAAACTATCAGTAAAGTTTTAGTCACTATGATTAGATGAACTATTGGTATTCATAAGTCAAATTGGCATTCCATGTTATTTTCAGCACTTTGGGCATATCGGACCTTAGTAAAAACATCAAATGGTTTCACTCCCTTTCAATTTGTTTACGGTTTGGAAGTCGTGTTGCCTGTTGAATGTGAAATTCCGTCATTGAAATTAGCCATATAATTACTCCCATCTATGTCTGAAGAGGAGAAGCGTTTTTTGTTCTTGGCTCAGCTAGATGATAATCGACGAAATGATGCATTAGCAAACGAAGCTCATGTTAAATAAATAAAGGTTCAGTATGATAGAAATTTTACCCCTTGTAGTTTTTCAGAAGGAGGCCTATTTTTAGTGTACGATCAAGCCAATGATAAGCTAGGGGCTAGAAAATTTGTGCCTATGTGGCATGGTCCTTTCATTGTTAAGAAAAAACTGGCAAAAGGGGCCTATGAGCTGACAGATTTTGACGGTGTCTCTTTAGATAAACCCAGAAATGGGCTTTATTTGAAATAATATTATGCTTAAACTTGGTGTGGAGATTTTTAGTTAGATGAGATTCTTTACTCCTGGTGTGTCTTAGATTAGAAAAGCATGCCTAGTTTAGAGTGTGTTCTTATCACTATTCCTGCTTATCTGAGTTTTACTCTTGATATTGCAAATGTCGACGTCTCTTCAAACCTACATTGATTTTGCTGATGGTGCTTGTCGTAGTACACAGAACATTTCTTCCACAGCTTGGGTTATCTATTCACCCTCTAACGAGTTAGTATCCATGCATGGGGTAAGCCTCGGTCAAACAATGAATAACATTGCAGAGTATAGTGCAGTGATTGAGTTATTGTCTGAATCCGTATCATTTGGGATTCGGAGTTTGATTGTTAGGTTGGATTCTGAACTTATTGTATTATAGATTAACAGGGTTTGTGCCATTAGAAATCCAGTGTTTTTACGATTATTCTTAAGAGTTCGTCCCTTTGAACGTCAATTTGATTACATTGAATATCAGCATATTCCAAGACATTTAAATACTTTAGCAGATGCGGTTGCTTTTAGTATGATAAATAGACATTTGCAATAAACAAAGCAGTAAATTAAACAACATTCAGTAACATTCACACGGGTAGCCGGTAATAGTGATATATCATAGCATAGAAGTGTGTTTCAAACTATACATCGTCTTGTGTTAGACGGTTTAAAATACAAAAAAAATAGGACTTAGAAAGTGTTGAAAATGATTTTTACTTGAATCATCCCATTACTTTCCTGGAGGAAAAGCCATGTCTTTGTCACCGCGGTAGTCTATCCCGGCGTATGAAAGTCCTTAACGACAAAGAGTTGGTTGTTCAACCAACGAAAATAGGTCGACAGAAATCTAATAATGCCCTCAGCATGAGATTGGCAACAAGTAATTCTGCATTCCTGTACAGTCTAGTAACAGTCAAGACAATAAATCTGAACTCAGGATGAATAATAGTTTTGATATCTATCCGTTTATCCTTAGGGTCTACTAAACCATTGCAAAACTCTGCTTTGAGACTAGCAACAGACTGGCCACTTGGTCTAGTCCCGAATAGAGATAAGTGTTCGCCCCTCTAGGACAAACCAGTCAAAAAATATATGTCCTTCAGTTCGACTTCGAGCTGGTGGCCGACAAACAAGAAACACTGGTCCTGTGTGTCCTACCTATTCACTAGCCATATCAGGAGATCAACTTGGGCCCTTATATGGTCCAAAATTTATACAGATTACTTGGAGCTGACGGTTTCTGATTCCGACAAACGGATTTTCCAGAATCTTCAGAGGAAGTTTTTCTTATCCAAAAGCCATTACTTTTTCACTCTGAATTCAAATAGTAAAAATGAAGTTAGAAAAGTTCTTTTTATAAGTTTTTTCGAATAAATGAATTTTTAATTTGTTTATTTTTCACTTTAAAAAGGTAATTTTTGAAAACATTTTTATTTATCTGAAATAGGTATGTGTAATTGTTTCGAGTTTTTGTGCAAAATATTGGATTTTTCGGTAAAACTGATAATTTTTTCAACAAAGAGCATACTTTTATCACTTTTTCAAACTCTTTCAAAAATTTACAAAAAAGTGAAAACTTGGAGTCCTCTTTTAGCTCTTTTCAGACTCTCGAAAATTGAAAAAATTTCCAAGCACTTGATTATTCAAACTCGTTAAAGTAAATGAATGATCGTCCCTTCAGTATAAGTTTACCCCTTTTATGGACTGAAATTGACTATTTACGAAAAAGGTATACTTTGACTAATTACAGTCATAGAGTTCTCTCCCGCATTATTTTATCCTTTTTGGGGCTCAAGAGACTAAATTTACGAAAAAGTACACCCACGGAGTTTTCTTAAGTTTTTCTTCTGACTCCCTAAAATTGAAAAACACCGATTTTCTCCTATACTGGACTCATTAAAATTTAACAGTAAAGGACCTGTTCAATTTTTAAGCAGGAACGAACCACTCCTTCTTAAGGTTTGAATCTTAAACTAATTTGGACTCATCCAAAGGATGAGCTTATAAACAAGAAAATTTTATCCTCCTCAAGCTTGTCAAAAATAAAGAGGTACTTGCCAGAAATGGTGGGGGAAAAGAGAGAAAAATGAACCTGTTTGTTACATTTTGATATTCGGAAAACCGTTAACCACTCTTGAACATGACACTTTTGTTCACCTGGGTTGGGAAAATCCTTTACCTAACAGTTAATCAAACCATATTGAATGTCTTTATCCAGTTTCTGGGTATTAGCTTTGGGTCAATTGTCACCAAACCATCTGCAGTGTCATTATGTGTTCAAGAGGACAGTTCAAAAAAACCATTCATTTGCAAAATATTTGTCTTCCAATTTTACCATCCCTAAGTCAGTCCTTGCCAATATATATTTTCAAAACTTGATCTATGATTTCATGTTGTGGGATTGCCTACAACGGATCACTTTCTAGCGGCGATAGCTCTCTATCTAGAAAGTTGATCCAGAAATCGTCAGTACCTTGAAATCTGCATGCCTCAATGGCAGGTTTCTCGCCTTCAATGACAGGTTGCATCATTGACCTTCGATCGAATGATTCCGTGACATGTTCGACTTCAGCTCATTCATTCACATTTCATGGATTGTACTGATTACTTTGAGAGCCATTTACATTACTGGTGGTTACTCTCACACTTGTTAACAGTTTACATTATTGAATGGTAATCAAGTGGTTTCTACCATGTTCGACTTCGACGCATTCATTCACATGGATAGAAACGTACTGGTTCAAGAAGCGGAAATCAAGACCCTGGATCTAGTTTCCACCATCCAGGTTGCGAGGAATTTTTGTTATTCGTTTATATAGTAGACTATTCATAAACAGATAGCTGTGTCCATGCTGTGTCTACATATGTCTATATTGTTGATGTATTGAAAATCATTCCTGTATCAGAATAGTTTAAATCAGTTTTCTAGTTAGTTTTGATCTGAGTATGGGAATGTCTACCTCAGCGATGATATGTTTACATATATATATTTTGCATTGAATGTTTTTACAGGTTCCGACCGGGGTGTCCACAGGATGATCCTTGAAATGATAAAGTACTTCACTCTTCATATATGACAGACTTCATCTTCATCTATTCTGGACTTCGCACTTTAGGGGGAAATCTGCTGCACTAAAAACTGTCACATTGACATTTTTCTGACTGTATGAGCTCATTAACACTCATACATGCCTCCTCTACAAGTCTTACAACCTTTACTCCTCATGTCAAGCCCTAAAATAGGAGAAAAAACCCTAAAAATCCTTGAAACTCAGGGTACATAGGTAACATGAAGCCTGCCTGCATTCTTGGCTTGGGTACGCAGGTAATACACTACTTACTTGCATTCCAGAACGTATTTTTTCCTTGTAATTCCTGCGTACCCCCTCTAAAGTAAAAAAAGCGAGAAATTAAAGTGAAAAATCTGATTTTTGGTCAATTCTAGAAGGTTCTAGATGAGATTTTTTGGGGATGAGTACGCTCTTATAAGGTTCATGCATCCCTCACCTTAAGGAGCTAATCCCTTGATGTGAGGAGCCTATCCCTTTGAAGAAGGGTTCTATCCCTTCAAAGGTGGAACCCTAACCTCCTCATCTGCTCTATAAAAAGAAGCATTGGGTAGCCTCAAGGGGAGTTCAAGCTTTATGTGTCATTGAGTTGAAGTGCTGTTGAGATTTAGACTTCTTTCTGCTGAGCTTTTGAGAGGAAAGATCACATACCTCTTTGTGCTCCTGGAGGAAGAGTGCAAGACTTATCAAAGTAGAGGAGACTCTTGCTTCGGACCCCGGGAAGGCCTATTCAAACATCAAGGCTAAGGTTGTAAGGTTCTTATGTTATTTTAAGATTAATGCAATCAAGTTTTGTTTTTCCAATAAATTGTCGTTCGATTGTTTATTTCAATAAGCTGTCGTTTGATCATTTATTTCATAGATTCCTTGATCACTATGATGGGTATGTTTTATAATTATTTGGTATATAGGTGCTATTTAATATTTTCTTGCTTGTGATTGCACGTATTTTTAAGATGACACTTTGTTGCGACGAAAAGATGACACTTTGTTGCGACGAAAAGATGACACTTTGTTGCGACGAAAGACAACACTTTGTTGTGACAAAAGAACTATTGTTGTGACGGAAGAACTCTTGTTGCGACAGAAGGAATATTGTTGCGACGGAAGAACTACTGATGCGACGGAAGCTTTACGACTACAAGTAAGAATTTGGATCTAAGGTAGGATTGACACCTTCATAACATTTATTTGTAAAATGAATATATTTAGAGAAAGATAAACTTAGTTGTTCGTTTGTTGCTAGATTGTCTTCTGACACTAGGGAGATCGATCTTGTCTACAAGATCAATTTATCCGGCCAACAACCCTAGAGAGCAGGGAACTCCTAAATTCTCTAGCTATTCACTTTCAGAGAAAGAAAACATTTAAGATAAAAAACAAGTGATGATTAAAGAGCAAGGAACTCCTAAATTCCTCAATCAGACTATAAAATACCTTCAAAGTGAATTTTCAAGATAGACTAAAGGACAGGGAAAACCATAAACTTATTTAGCCTAAACCCTAGTAAGCAAACTTCAAAGAAAACCTTTTAAAAAATGTTTTAAGCCACACTAAAAGGATAGGGAATACCATAAACTTTGTTAGCTTGAATCCATTAAATCATTTTCAAGAAAACAAGCTAAGTGGAATTAGAGAGCAATTAAGAATTCTCCAATCAGACCTAGCAGAGGAAAACATGTGAGCAACAGAAGCAGACAGACTTAAGGTGCCTCTAACAACATATCTTAACCTAAATTTTATGTTCTATTGGAAGAGAAAAGATGAAAAAATATGAAAATAGAAGGGAAAAATTACTAAATTAGAACAACATCACCATTAAATAGGTTCATGAATCCTATGAATGTGTTTTCTCCATTGACATTCAATCCAAAACAGTCACAAAGCTCCAAAGCCAATTTCTTCACAACTCAAAGTCTATGTAATATTCATCTCAATAATCAACCATCAACATTATGAAGCATACATGCAGTATTTAACTACAAAATTAGGATTTGAACCCTAGCTATGTTTCCAAATGTCAATAATTACATAGTTAAGGCACTTTGACCTTTGAGACCATGCAAGGCCCAAGGAAAAATATCTAAAACTCATTTATGGCAAAAATAACTTCTAACATAACTATTTGAGCTAATTTTGGGAAAAAGTTGACTTTAAGGCTTAAAAATATCTTTTCCAATAACTCCTGGTAAGGGCACAGCTCCAAGGTATAGGGGCGCAGTCCCAGTGCAAACGTGCAACGCCAAGACTGGGAAAATTGCTTGTTTTGTAGTTGTGTTTTCGAGGCCTTCCTGGTGTCCAAATGAGCTCCATGATAGCTCATTGGAAAGCCTGTCCTATAGATTTTCCATATATTCTTTAATTTTTTAAAATGGGGCCATTTTCCTATTCAAAAATCACTTCTTCTAATACTTCTAAACGTGCAACACCAGTGCTGAAAAGAGGGCAGAAAGGTGATTTTTTGGTAGTTTTTGGCCCTTTCGAGGGACCTGTTTTACTCCAAATGATCTATAGGTTTCTAAGGATGATTTTCTTGGAAAGAAGAACATGAATATGTTGAATTTTTTCCATTTGAGTGCCCAAAAAAATAGCGCAGCGTTAGTGGCACTACGCGTTTGGCCCAATTTCTGCAAGTCAAACTGTCAAAAATAAAAAATGTGCACAAATGTGCCAAAATTGGAAATTATCTTGCTGATTAGGATTTAGATGCATGGAGTGACACATTAGAAAGGATATTGAGCTTTTCCTTCTCCTTTGCCTCATTTAGAGCCTGAATCTTTGCATGGGCTCGTTTGAGCTTGGCCCTTGCAATAATGTTTCTCATGGCATAATGTCTTTCCATCTTCCTCTACATGTCAGTGTCTCTCTTGGCCTTCTCTATATGACTCTCTAAATGAAATTTTTCCCTCTCAAGCCAATATTCTCTATCCTTTCTAATTTCTATGGCAAGCAACTCACTTGGAGTGAGTTGCTCTGACAATTTTGCATCTTTCTCCCTTTCCCAGGCTAAAGCCCTCTTCAACCCAATTGTTCTTGGTCTCTTCCTAGGAAGTTGTTCTTCCTCATCCTCACTATCATCAAAATTTCCCAAGGTCTCATCTAGCAAATCCTTGGCCTTTCTGGCCTCTTTGTGAGCTCTGATTTCCCTAACCTCACTGATGGCTTGCTTTGTCTTCACCTACTGATTCTCTAACTCAAGGAAGTTGATCACATTATTTTCCATACCAGGATTAGCTTGAAGCTCACTAATCTTGGCATCCTTGCTTTTGAGTAACATATTGGTGATTCTCTCCTCATCCTCATCCTCATGGTCAATCAGTTGAAACTCTTGTCCAATTTCATGTACATCCTCCTTTTTAACAATGACCTGCTATGTAACCTTATCCTTGCCTTTATCAACCTACTTTTCTGATGAAGAAGGCATGGCCCCTTGCACATCAAGTGCAGCAAACACATGCCAATAGCCTCTCCTATATGTCAAAGGAAAAGGCTTAATGTCATTCATTTTAGTGCCATCTGTCTCACTATCTCTTTCATTGTTGGATGCTCTGGTATCAAGAGATGATGGTGAAGGATTGTTAGAAGGTGATGGGGGAGGATCAATATGAGGTGAATGGATGTGAGTGGATGATGATTCATGGGTAGTGGGATGTGATGGAGAAGTAGGAATGGGAGGATGATATGAGGAAGGGATATCCTGCTGATGATGGCTAGGTGAAGTAGTGAAAACCTCATTGGCAACGAAGGTATCCCATGGAATGTCTTTCTGTTGTAGCTGATGCATGACCACCATCTTGATAAGTGAATGATAAAATAGGCTCTACATTTTCTGATGATAATATCTCTTTTGCACAATGTAGGCCATTTTTTCAATGCTACAGAAAAGATAATATGGTATATGCAGCATCCTAACTCTAGTGAAATGCATAAGAAGATAGATGTGGTAAGAGTAGGAGTGAGAAAACCTTCCCTCGTATGTGAAATACTTCATTATTATCTTCATCATGGGTGCATATCTATCAAGAAGATGAGAAAAAGGGAAGATGGACTTGTGGTGATATTTATACCTAGGTTTAAATTATGGTTCAAAATAACTCATGTCTAGGTTTGCTTGCTTGAACCACTTTTCTCCCACACTTGGTATCCCTGTAGTAGCTGAAATGGCATCAGTGGAAATCTCAAATGTAACCCCAGCAAGGTTGACTTGCTTTTCATGTAGGTTAATTATGAATATTCTTGTTAGCTCTGGGTGATTTTTTACTTGTTGCACCTTCTCACAAAACTCAAAGAAGCCTACATGTTTGATGCAGGAAACAATAATCCATTGTTGAGAATAAAGCAGAGAGGAATCCATTGTCAAAAGAGATTTTAGGCCCATTTCCTCACCAAGTCTGATCCCTGATGAATTCTTGAGACATTTTTGACTGGACCTGTCGAAGGAGGCTACAATGTCAATGCTTTTTGGTTGTAAACTTCTTCTCTCTATCTTTAATACAAGACTAGTTTTTTGGTTCCAATTTTTTGTTCGATAATATGCAAAGTGTTTAGATTCTCCTTGACCAATCGAATAGCTATGATTGAAAATATGTTTTCGTATGCTGTCAACGTTCACTTGATCCTTGTGCAGGTACATGAACATTTCCACTGAAAGACTGTGATGTGTGAATATAAAGATCAGCGGATCGCTGCTGCAAATGACAAAAAAACCATTGGACCAAGGTAGGTCATATATCCTAACTCATTTTCATTTATTAGCTAGGAGTCTGAAAGTCCATCTTGTTCCCTTATTTCTAGACCCACTCCAGGGCTAGAGGGATCGCCTTTGTCCGCAAAGGGGATTTATCTGCACAACACCAATCAACCGTCCTAGAAAGAAGACTAGAGCGCGTTATTTCATTACTGCAACTGATTATGTAACCCGATGGGAAGAGGCGAAGGTAGTTTAGGATTGTACTATGGATATTTATGCGCACTTCATCTTTGAGCACATTTTGACTAGGTTTGGACGCCTAAAGGTTTTGATGAGTGATATAGATACACACTTTGTTAATGAAATGATTGAAGCTTTGACACAGGAATTCCAGATCCATCACAAGAAGAGTACCCTTATCACCCATAAGAAAATGGTGCAATAGAAGCTTTCAAAAATATCTTTAAAATCGTGCTCACAAATATCTGTAATTCCAACCGAGATGATTGGGACGTGCACATCCCTTTTGTGTTATGGGCTTATAGAAAAACATGAAAAATGTAGACGGGAAAAACACCTTTCAGGATGGTATATGGGTAGGAAGCCGTCATGCCAATGGAGTATATTGTTCCAAGCTTGTGCATCGCAGCTTTCACTAATATGGCCAAGCTTAACATTATGGAGGAACGATTGGCACAACGCATTTCCTAAGAAGAAGATCGGTTCATTGCTAGCTTCCACCAGCAAGTGCAGAAGGTGCGTGAAAAATCTTGGCATGACTTGCACATCAGGCAGAAGGTGTTAAAGGAGGAAGACTTGGTCTTGCTATATGATAGTAAGTTTGTGCGCTGTTAGCCCCCTATAAATTTTTTGACAAGCAAACAGGGGGCTAAAAATTTTTTGACCCTTCAAGGAATTCATTTCCCTCTGAAAACACATCATCCTTGAAGCCTCCTTATGCCCTTGTCCTTTGATAAATCCCCACTGTTGTTTCCAGTTATAAAGCCTCTCTGTTTGTGAAGAAATGCTCGAAAGGCCTCCTTTTTCCCCCTTATATCATCCCTTCTAAACCTCTGTTTTCATCCCCTTGTCTCCCATTCAAATTCCCTTCTTACCCTCTAAACCCTCCCAAAATCCCCTTTAAATCCTAAACGTAACCCTTGTTTGACCTTTTTTCCCATTTTCCCCCTACCGTTACCCTTTCTTTGCCTTAAAAAGCATTAAAATAGGCCAAAAACCCACTTCTCACCTTATATTAGGCCTAAGACCCTTTCATCCAGCCCCCCTCAAACCACTTCCCCATATGCCCGCGCCCGAGACCAAGTGCTTAAGCCTTAGGCGCTGATCGCGATCGCAAACATAGAGAAGAGCGCATTTCCGCGTTATACAAAAATTTTCCGATGCGATTGTAATATGGCCCTATGGACCCCCGCCGCGATCTGAGCCGTTGATCTATATAGATCCAATGGCCCAGCACTAATCGCACTCGTTCCATCGCACCCGCCTCCCTCCTATGTGAAACCTCCAATGCTTGTCTCCACCGTCGATTCATTGTTGGATCCAATGGCCAGCACTCAATCGCCCCAATTACAATCGCAAGTTTAAAACGCGCCACCCTCTGCCCTTTTCGATTGCGTTCCGGCAATTTAATCTCCGCCCTTGATCTGTCACTCAGATCCGACGGTCTAGCGCCAATCGCACCATCGCTCCGTCGCCTCTCTCCATCTCCCTCTGATTGAACGTGAACCATTGGTCTGGTCCCAGGATCCAACGGCCAGCGCTCAATCACCCCAATCGCAATCGCAAAGTTTAAATGGTGCCACCCTCCGCCCCTTCCGATTGTGATCCCCCGATTCAATCATGACCTTCCATTCAAACAAGATCGACGACCCATATTGCATCGTGTCTTCCTCCGTGTTTCTTCCATCAGACCTTCCCAAATAGTTCATCATTTGATCTCCGCCGTCCGTTGATCTCCTCCTGAGATCCAACGGTCTAAGTTTAATCGCCCTTCGCCATTTCCGGGTCCCACCATTTCGAATCCATTTCATATGTTTTGGCCCTTTCCCTTTGTATTTCGGCCAAAGGCTAAACCTTAGTGTTTAGCGCTAAAAAGCATTCTCCCAGCACTCTTTCATTATTTCCACAGTTCTCCACTGCTCCGCCATCGCTTCACGGGCCTCCGCAGCAATTCTTTCGCCCTTTCCCTGGACTTTATAATTGATTTGTTTCATTGTGTAGGGTTCTCACCAGAGTGATATTTCACTCTGTTTATCATAATCGCGGTTACTTCGATTCAAAGCACAGAGAGGTCATTACAGTGGCAGCAAGAGTAACAGAAAAAATAGGTTCAAGGTGTTATCACTCAGGTTTTCCTAGAAGTTGTGTAAGAGGAAAGTATACCCGAGGTAACCACAAACCAACCTTTAGATGCAGAATCTAGCCAATCTGCATCCAGAGAGGGCTCTCTCTTTATGATTTATCTTTGTTCTTAGAAGGTTTTAGGCTAGTTATAGATCCAAGATGTTTGTTTTGAAAAATGGTGGAATCCTTAAACTAAGGGTAAGGTTGAAAGTTTTCAGTCCATTGGGATATGGAGTCAAAGGATGGCTTTACTGGATTTCTATTCTAAACAAAAGATGGTATTACAGGGCAAGATAGCTAGACAGAGAACAATCCTTAAAATTTAAAGTGGATGGGATGATCTTGAAGGGATGAAAGGCAGCGAAGAATCTTTCACCATGTTCAAAAGAAAGAAATGAGATGACTACAAACAAAGAGCAATGAAGAATTCTTTATTATAGTAATAAACAATGTTTAAATTAGCAAAGCAAGAGCATTTAAGAATTCATGCTTATAACTAATTCAGAGGAAAACATTAAGAACAATCACATCTGAAATCAGAGTACAATTAAGTAAATTCTGATTCAATCCTTTATGTAAATTATTCAGAAATGGACATAATGATATTATAAAATAATAGAAAACTTCAAACAAAGGGTAGAAAGACTTTTTGAACTATAGTCCAACACATGAATCCTGCAACAAGTCCAGTGCTTTAAATCGTCATCCAGTAAGCCACGAATAAATTTCTCCAAAATGCTTTATTTCCGAAAACCTCAATGTTACAGCAGAGTAATAGAATCCACCCTCAATACTCTCTTTGAGGGTTTATTTATACACAAAATAATTGAAAATATCTCACACTATCCTAGCCCATAATTTGGGGTGACTAAGGAGTAATTTACAAATAAACAGGAGACAAATGGTCTCGTAGATAGCATAATAAGTAACTGCTGATGTGCTGTTTCCTTTCTTTGTGGATGTGCTGGAGGTAAGTGCTGAAAAATGGCTCGTTGCTGTTTTTTGGAGTAATTTGTTTTGCTTGCTTGATACTCTTTGTCTTTACGGATACTCTTTTAACCTGTGTAACTGATACTCTTTCATCTGTACTCATTTTTATCCTTTACTTGATAGTAAAGATAAAATTCTTATCCTGAAAATAACTTTTATAGAATTTCCAACATTTCATTCCACCATTGATTATCTGGTATCATAGTCCTTTTGAGCTTTCTCAATGTTTCATCTGCTTCTGTGAGTTTGTAAAAGGTGGGCTCATTAGGAAATAGATACTTTATTTCATGTTCCAGATGAAATAAATTCCTCACTCTATCATAGATACTTCTCCCTGTTGGTAATGTCGATTTTGGCAAACTGGTAGAACAAGCAGCTGTATTTTGAGCATGAGTATTTATTTTCTTTACATAGGTTTCTAAGTCCATTATTTGATCCTCTGATAGCATAGGACTTGGTAACCCACTGTCCAACAAAGCTTGAAATTTCTCTCTGAAAATATTGATATCAACCAAAATATCTGAGCACTTCCTTTCTAAATTCTGCATGAAAGTTCTTTTGATGAAAACTCTCTTTATTTCCAAAACTGTGCCGGTCCTGTCCTCAATCCCTAATACTGCAAGCTGTTGTTTTGTCCTGGTGTTCAAAAATTGAATGAGCTGATTGGCCTGCTCAGGCCTGCCTCTTAATTCATTTCTGGTTCTGTTTATTTCTTCTTGAGCGATTTTAACCAAATCATTTTGTTCAAAAATTGCTTGAATAGAGGGCCAAATACCCTTTATTAACTCAATGATACTACCCCAAAGAATTTGATTTATTTCCTTTAAAGGCTTTTCTAATGAAAGGTCCTTCTCCAAAGCCTGAACCAATTTTTCTAACCTTTTTATTTCCCTGGTGTTATCAGCAACTGTCTTCTTAGATGTATCATATTTCTCTTCCAATTTTACTAATTGCAACTTAGTGGTTTGAAGTTCTGTGACTCTTAACTGTAGACTTTCCATTTGTTTTATTAACTCATCAAAATTCAAACCAGAAGTGTTTACCTGAGATGGCTGTGTTTGCTGATCTGCTGTTGAAGTACCTGTGGTTGTAGCAGCTTCTGTGGCGGATGCCTGCTTGATAACTTCCTTTTCCTGTAAAGCTTGCTCCAATTCCTTCTCTGTTTCACTTAGTCGTTCAGTCATATTTAGGAGCAACTCCATTATTTCTTCCTGTGAATTCACCTTCAGAACTTCTTGGGTCTGAGGATGTCTTGAAGCTGGCAATTTTAGCTGCTTTCTTAGTGCAGCTATGTCATCATCTTTCTTCTTGATTAATGCCTCAATGCTTTTAATATCTTTGGGGTTGTGCCCCAAACCAATGATTAAGTCTTCTAAAGACTTTATTCTGTTATCTTTGGCCTGTGAAGAGGCCCTCTCAATTTGCAATTGTGCAGTTGTGTTATTCAAAGAATCTTGCAGCGTTATAGCTGCCATGGCTTTATTGGTAAGAGTGGAATAGACCATTTCCCCAGTTTGTCTGTGTAGCTCTATCTGGTCCAGAGGATGAATGTCCTTTGCCAGAACCTCAAAATTTGTTCTGATGTAGTCAGCTGCAGTAATGGGTTTTGGCACCTTTGACTTGAAGTGGCTCATTATCATTTTTCCTTGTGACATGTCAAATGCTGACATTAGCCTTTCTTGATTATGGGGAGCCATCTTCATATATTGATCATATACCTTCATTTTTAATGGATCATTCTTTGCTTTGATGTTGATGAAAGTTCTTTTAATATCCCCTGTATCTGTTTTAGGTGGTCTGAAAGAGGATACTTCAGTACTCAATTGCTTTTGTAAAGCTTTCCCTCTCTGACTGGTGTTTGTTTCACTTGCTGTGCAAGTTTGTTGACTGTCTTCCCTTCCATCATCAAACACCTCATCTATGATTTCCACATCTGGAAGTGGATTTGGTTTCTGTTTCTTGGCCTAATGTACCTGTGAGGTTTCTTTTGGGGGAGTGGTGTCTGGAACCTACCTTTTCTTTCCTATTTCCACATTTGATGGAGTTTGCAACTCTAGAACTTGTGTGTGCTTTGCCTGAGTGGGAGAAACCTGTGATTGTTCAGGTGCTTTGGAAGTTTTTTGTTTCTCTGTCATGACTAAAGTTTCAATCACCTGTAATGCAGGTTCCTTTCCTTTACCCTTTGTCTCTGCTGCCACTGGTGGACTGCCTTCCTGCAATCTCTGCTGTGGATTTGCTGCTGAAGATGTGCCAATGTGAGATACCTGCACTTGACCATAAGATTCTAGGTCATATTCCTTCTGAAGATTTTTCATAATTTTATTCATTTTTTCTTCTGCACTTTCTTCTTCAACAAGTGTTTTTTCCACCCATTCATCTTGGTTAGCATATTGCTCTATGTCAGGAATCTTGTGGTGGATATAAGGGGATGATTTGTTCTTTAATCTCTTTTCACAAATGAAACCAAATGGGTCATAAGGAACCCAACGAAAAGTTCTTTGGAACTTTCTTTGCAATATATTTTCTGCCTCTCTCTCGGCCTCCCTAGAATTGCAGATGTAGGGACCTAATTGACTTTTAATCCGAAGTTGAGCTTTCTTTTTCACACTACAAAAATTGATCATATCTGAATTATTCATTTGCCTGAAATATTCCAAGGCAAACAGTCTCATGGGTACATACTTTGGTAACTTGAATGGATGTAATTCACATCCATAGATTCTGATGACTGTATGGTTTTGATACAAATACCAATCCCCAACTTTATAGGTCCTTGAAAGTTGCAAGGTCTTCCTTATTTCATTACTAAGTCTTGGGGGAGGAATCCCTGTCAACAATGTAGTTGCAGGATATACAAAAAGATCTATAAACTCAGAATAGGAATAGGGAGACTCATAAGAATGGATCATGGGAGACCAAAATATAACTGACCTTGGGTTGCCCTTGGCATCAAGTTTTTGAACAGGGAAAGGGAACATTTCTGACTGATAGTAGATAATGAGATGATAGATGACTGAGGAATATTTAAAAACTTTTTCATCATCTAGCCTCATGAACTGATCATGGATCTTGTTGGCTATGAAGGAGGCAAAGTCATATTTAATCTCAGGAGGTTGCCCAGGAGTAAAAATGGACAGCAAAACCAAAGTTATCTCATCAACATATTCACTGGTGTTGAAGCCCAAGACAAAAGATATTATATTGAGGATGAGTCTTCCCAATTGATTGAAATAATAAAAACCATAGGGAGGAGACCCCTTAGGTTGATGCTCAGGCAACATGAAAATCTGGCACATGGATTTTAGCTTTTCTGAATTTAATTGCCTAGTTTTCTCAATCAAATATTCCATAGACAGGGGTGCCAATTCTTGGTCAGGTTCAAAGTGTAGCATTTGATTGATGGCCTGGGGAGTAATGGGAAACAGAACACTCTGATCAGGAGCTATTACAGCCCTTTGAGTGGGATCATAGTTTGAATGACAATAGTGGATGATTTCTGGGAAATTGATGACTGAGGGGATAAGGTACCTTGGAAGATTGGATTCCCACAGTCCAATGACATCTTGCCCCTTTGAATAATCGTCTCTGCAGCGACAAAAACTCAGAAGGGAACTTTCATCAAAATGCAAGTCTTTAATCTGAAAATCTCTATCTACCAAAGGTAAATATTCCAATTCACGGTGAGGAGCATTCAGTGGAGTTATATTCAAAGCTGCCGGGGCCTCCATTTTGGTTCTTGTGGATTCAAAATGGAGGTTTCTGGTTTTCTTCACAGGCCGGGCGTGATTTCTAAAATGAAGGAAATTGGCACAATTTGTAGGTTCGGGGAGCAATTACACAGTTTTAAAACCTCTGGGGAAGATCTCAGTGATGATTTTTAATCACTAATTCAGCGAAAAACAAAGAAAATAGAGTTTTACTTGCAGTTCGGGGCGGAATAGCATAAATACCTGTTTTTGGAAGAAAACTGGTTCTTAATAGGTAACAGGCAGTAGCAGGAGGACGCTTGAACGCAGGTCTGGAAGATTTATGGAGCGAAATTGAATGGAACAGTGGATTTCAATGAAAATTCGAAAATCGTAGCAGAGAGCACAGTCGCGTTTAATAACGAAAATAACGGAAAAGACATGAAAAATTGGCTTTATTTACAAGTTAAAGGGTTTTTTAGTTTTTCGAGGAGTGACGTCATCAATGTACGGGCTGACGCATGCAAGGTCGGGCGGTAAGCAGTAAGCGGTAAGCGGTAATCCCCGCACCGCTTATGAGCAAAGGCGGTATTAACTGCGAGGGCAGCGATTCCACAAAGTTATTGACACGTGGACGGGTGACTAGTCAAATACCACCCATCCCCCGCTGGTTAAAACTTTGACAAGGGATGGCTAGCGGAATGAACGCTAGCCGTAGATCTGTGAAGGAGCGATCCGATGGTGGAAAGGACGGATAGATGGCGGAGGTTTAATGCGTGGGCCCGGCGGGGTTTTAAACGCAATTTACTCTATTTAAACATCCCGGGGGGCATATAATAGGCGAAAAGGTATGATTATTAGTTAATTCAGATAATTAACTAATTCCATGGTTATAAAGGAAATAGGGGTCACGGTGGGGTTAAAATGTCGGGTGAAACGCCAGGTGGATGAGCCACGTTGGCGCGGGGTTTTCCAAAGTTTAGTTTTGAATTAAAAACTTTGGATTTATTTATATTTTTGTGTTAAACATACATATCGTATGTTTAAAGTTTTTTGTATATATGTTTTTATTATATGGTAACAAATAAACTTTATTTAATTACCATAAGGGCGGGATTATAATATAAAGATATATTTAACCAAAGGGCTTGTGAAGCGGGGTTTTTAATGAATATTTGGGAAAATAATTTCTTTGGTTAAACTTTATAATAGAGGGGTTTTTGGGGTATTTATAAAAAAGGAGTTATATACTTAGGATAGGGCATTTTACTAGGGATTTAGTAAATAAATTTAAACATCAATATGACAAAGGGACAAGGGAACTCAAAACACTTTGCACATCTAAGAAAGTGATAATTTTTGAAGTAAATTGCAATATCTCATCTTCAACACTTAAATTTAGAATAGTAAGTTATTTTGAGGGATTTTCATGGAATTTTGCATGATTCTCCTAAGTAAAATTGGATTTTACTTAGGAAAAAGTTTAAAGTGAATGATTATAATGATGAATTATCTCAAATACTTAGGTCTTTTTGATCATTAGGCCGAGGGTCCGGTCCCTCCAAAAGTCAAGGAAATGCCTTGAGCCCTTTTGATCTCCAAATACCTTAGCATTTTTGGGGGAATTAGTAAAACTTTTGAGGGGAAAGTGATAAGGGAAGTTAATGAGTTTGACTTTGCTTTCTGTGATTTTCCACTGTGTTTCCTGCTTCAGTATTTGTGATGAAAGTAAAGGCTCAAAAACATGTAGTAGCATCTTTCATCAGATAACATTTTGCAGCACCATCTACCTACCCTATCTGCTTAACACTACCATTTTCTTTTCTTTATTAGGGTGCATTTAGACTTTCAAAACCTTATCAATCTTTTCTTTTACATGATAAATCTATCTATTTCTACCCTTATTTCATCCAAGGGCTCAGATTGAACTGTTGAGCACCATTTATTCACTCTACCTATCTACTTATCTGCCAAGATTAAACTGTTTGGTCAGATATTTATTCTCTAATCTACAACATGAAATTGAAATATGAGTAAGCCAAGTTTAAACAGTTTGACTTATTCATGAATTGTGGCAAAAGTTAGACAAGCTGCACACAATTGCTTTATTACAAAAAATGAAATAGTAGTGGCATTTGGATTTGCACACTTTCCTTGGTCTATTCTTTGCTTGGGGTTCATTTCTTTCTCTTTTTTTACCATTTTATTCTTTTTACCCTTTGATTTTTCTTTTAGGGTATACCCTCTTTATATTTTTTAAATTTTTTGATTTTTTGGTTTTTCAAGAATATGGAACACCTTTGCTCAAGAAAGAAGGTTTGAACATATTCCATAGTTCAATCAAGACAATCATGAAATATGACACCTATTGGTATAGGAGACTAACATTGGCTCCACTTGGGGATGGCTTTTCCTTGTGAAAAGTCAAGAACAGCAGGTCAGATGCCTCAAAATTTCTTTAAACTGAAACTATGAAATCTTCCTTCTTCTGGTAGCTTTATTGTACATATGATAGTGAATCTTCTTGAAGATTAGGGCCTTCACTTCGAGCTTCAACTTCAAGAGGTCACCATCCAATCAAAACTGCAATAGAAAAAATGATATATTATGTACAAGTTAGAAAAATCAAAACATTCTAGTAAATGGGATCAAAATAATGCTTGAGCATTCGACCATTGACTGGTCCTTCTTCAACTTCTGAATTGTCCAACTCCTTCAAAAATTAGGTGTTGTTTCCCTGCAAGGCATGAATGATATAAGGCCCTTTCCACAAGAAATCAAACTTTCCATGTTTCCCTTTTTCTTCTCTTCTAGAATCCCATCTTAGGACTTTATCACCTAGTTGAAAATCTTCTGCCTTAGTCCTTTTATCAAACATTTTCTTTAGCTTTTCCTGCAATACTTGTGATCTTTGGTATACCTCTTCCCTGGTTTGTTGCAGGTGGATTGTTTGATTAATTCTTCTTTGAATGTCATTTGGCTCCACTTGAGCCTCCTGAAGTAATTTCATAACAGGAATTCCTAAAGATGATGGGAATCTTGCTTCCAGGCCATAAATTAACTCATATGGACTAGTCTCAATTGATTTCTTAGTTGTAAGTCTGTCTGCCCACAATGCATTGGTCAGTTTCTTGTGCCAATTCTTTTTGTTTTCTTCCAATAATTTTTTGATGATATTGATAAGGCTTTTATTGGAGGATTCTGCTAGTCCATTACCCTGAGGGTAATAAGCTGTCGAATGGCCTAAAGTAATATGATATTTACTACAGAAACTAATAATTTTCTTTGATTTAAATGCAGCAGCATTATCTGTTATAATCTTTTCTGGACAGCCAAATCTTGAAAGTATGTTTGTTTCTAAAAACCCTATGATTACAGAATCATTGGCCTGTCTGCATGGGATAGCTTCAATCCATTTAGTGAAGTAGTCTGTAGCAGTTAAAATCCATCTGTGTTGCCCTGAAGAAGGGGGATGAATTTCTCCAATAAAATCTAATCCCCATTGTTGAAAAGGTCTTTCTGTGGAAATTGGTTTTAAAGGCAGAGGTAACAACTTTCTTTTACCCTCAAATATCTGACACTTGTGAGAAGTTGTTACAAATTTCTTAACATCAGAAAATAATGTTGGCCAGTAGAAACCAGCCCTTAAAATTTTGTCTGCAGTAGATTTCGAGTAGAGATGTCCTCCACAATCACCTGCATGAAATTCATTAAGAATTTTATCAGCTTCATCTTTTAATAGACAATTCAACAAGATTCCTTCATGATTTTTCCAAAATAGAGTGCTATCTAAAATACAATATTTCAAAGATGTCATTTTTAAAAATCCTCTTTTCGTTCTGGACAACCCTGGAGGAGCTTGCAGGTTTAATAAAACATGAATTATATCAGTGTACCAGGGTGAATCTAAGAAAGCTTGACTGATCTGTGGAGTCGCCATCTCCTGATTGTCATCTAGTTCGTTAATGTCTAAGGCTTGGCAATTAGTTTCAGTCATGAGTTGTGCCAAACCTTGACCTTTTATGAGTTTTGTTGGTTTAATCTCAATATCATATTCTAAAATGGTAGCTATCCACTTTCCTCTTTTACCTTCAATGCCATCTTGAGTCAAAATATCTTTAACTACAACATTAGGCACATAAGCTATCACATGAGAATATAATATGTAAACTCTGAAATCTTTAATTGCTTTTACCAATGCAAAAGCCTGTTTTTCCATAATATTGTATTTTAGAGATGCATCCCTAAGTGCTTTACTAAAAAATGCTATTGGTTTTTCACACCCTTGGTCATCTTTTTGAAGTAAAACAGCTGCAACTGTATGTTCAGAAGCAAATGAAAAAATAATGAAATCTCTGTCAAATTTGGGACTGGTAAGAACTGGTGTTCTTGTTAAAGCCATTTTGATTTCTTCAAATGATTGCTTGGCTTCTACAGTCCAGTCAATGCTTGAATCTTTCCTCAACATGTTAGTAAGCAATCTAAGTAACTCAGCTAAACTAGAAATAAATCTTCTCAAGAAATTAATCTTTCCTATGAATGCTTGCAACTCTTTTATGTTTCTGGGGTGAGGTATCTGCAAAATTGCTTGTATTCTTTCTGGATCAATCCTAATGCCATCTTTAGAAATAATATGACCTAAAAGCTTTCCTTCTTCCAAACCAAACAATGACTTCTTAGGGTTTAAAGAAATCCCATATTTTCTGCACTTTATAAATACTTGCCTTAAGTGATCTAAATGTTCTTGATCTGTTTTAGAAAAAACAGTCAAATCATCTAGGTAAATAACCAGAAAATCATGTATCTCTTTGGCAAAAGTAATATCCATTGCTCTTTGAAATGTAGCTCCTGCATTCTTGAGCCCAAATGGCATTTTGACATATTTAAACGTACCCCATGGTGTAGTGAATGCTGTTTTATCCTGATCATCAGGGTGAACCAGAATCTGGTTGTACCCTGAAAATCCATCCAGTAGAGATATTCTCGAAGATCCCACTACCCTTTGTAGAATATGGTCCATTTTTGGCAAAGGATAGTTGTCTTTTAAAGAAACTTTATTCAAATTTCTTAAGTCGACACACAGTCTAATTTCTCCTGTCTTTTTTCTTGTTGGTACCAGGTTAGAAACCCATTCTGAGAATCTTATAGGAGCTATAATCCCTGCTTCATACATTCTTTTGATTTCCTTTTCAATAGAAGGTAATAAAACAGGATTTATTCTTCTAAGTTTCTGTTTGAAAGGTTTCTGGTCTGGTTTTAAAGGTATAGTGTGTTGAATGATGGATGTATCATAAGATTTGAGGTCTTCATAATTCCAGGCAAAAACATCCTGGAATTCTTTTAATAGTTCAACATATTTAACCTTCTGATCTTTTGGAAGAGATTTGGACAGCTTAACTATTTTAGGATTTTCTGGGGATCCTAAATTGCATTCTTCCATATCAGCCTTAACAGGTTCCATTTTAGGTCTAAATGGAATATCATTTGAGTCAAACAGATCTTCCAAAGGAGTTAATCCTTTGGGAAAATGATTATCTTTTAAATTGATGATTTCTGTTTCATCTTCTATAATCTCATCAGATTCCATGTGTTTCAAATTCTGCAGGTCTTTTTCAGTGAAAGTGGTTGGATGCAGCATATGAATTGCATTTTCTATCGAAATATCTATTTTTTGTTCTTTTTCTTGATCAAATTCATCTATAGTTATGTCTTCATCTATTTTACAGTTAGAAAACTCATTCTGAAGTGTCAAAAAATTGTTGATTTGATTGTTATTCACAAATACTTGCCAATTCAAAAGATTGTCTGGTATTGCAGGCCTGTGTCTAATCTCAGCTGAAAACTGATGATTAGGATCAAATGGTAACTTACATGTACTAGCAAACATTGCAAGGCTGTGGGCATGCAAATTTTGTTTCCTGGGAATCTTAGCAAGTTGAGCTTGTAGAAATGTGTTGAGAATTTGCACAACTGTTTCTCTGTATTGTTTCAATCTCATGTCTTTTGCTGAACATTCTCCTTTAATCTGTTGAATAATCAGGTCAGAGTCTCCTATAATTGATACCCTAATAGCCCCTAATTTCTTGACATGTTTAAGCCCTAATAAAAGAGCTTCGTACTCTGCCATGTTATTAGTACATTTAAAATTCAACCTATAAGCATGACCTTCTGCATGATTATTCTCAACATTATGCAACCAAATCCCAGCTCCTGCCCCTAATTTATTTACTGAGCCATCAAATTCTAAATGCCATAGAATTTCATGTTCATAGTCTTCATCAATTGTTTTAAAATGTTTCTTGACAGGAGCTAGTTGTTTAGTTTCTTGTGATTTTTCTTGTTCATCTGTTGTTTCTTTGTTTTCAGAGATTTCTTCAATTTTAATAGTGGTTTGTTTGTGGTTTTCTTTTCAGGTGCTTCTATTTCAGTAGGAAGATCTACCTCAGCATTGTATAAAATAAAAGAATCCATGTCAGAATGTACAGAGTAAACAGGGAAGTTTTCAGGCTTCTCATGGCTACTGACTAAGTACTTCATCAAGGTTTCTCTATATAACCTTTTAGGCTGACCAAATACTGAAATAGTTGCATATGACATGTCCAGTTGAATAGATCCTCCAAGTTTAGCACCCCAAGATCTAGACAATAACATACCATATTTAGGTGGAATATCAGCCACTACTATGTCCATCAAAACAGACTTAGCAGGGTATTGTACCAAAGTAACACACAAATCTTTAATCAAACCTAAACATTTTACCTGACTAGAATCAAATGAAAACAAATCTTTGTACGGTCCGGTAATATCTAGATTTAATATTTCCATTACTGCTTTTGGCAGCAAATTGTGAGATGCTCCAGAATCCAGCATTGCATTATGGAGTATCTTGTCATGGACATTCAGGCTTACATAAAATGGAGGAGTTCCTCCACTTTCTGGTTTGCCATTAACCTCAGGGCCAAAAAGAAGTTTGGGTTGATCATCAAGAATATTTACCGAATCATCCAATCCAGTAATGTTAATGTTTAGGGACTTGGTAATCTGACTTCTATAGACATCATGTTTAGCCAATTCTGATAAAGGAACAACTATCTTCAGTTTGCCTATTTCAGCCTCTAGATTGAAAGGTTTTTCTGTTTGAGTTTTAGTGTTTTGCACAGTTGGGTTTTCTCTGTTTTTTAAGTCTTCAATGTTTTTATCTTTTTCATGAGTGGAATTTTGATTTGAAGGGGTATCTTAACTAACTTCTACTGTTTCTTCTGCATTTCCTACAGGAGGAGAAGCATTAGATTGTTGTTTATTGTTTGGTTGGTTGTCAGAGACATCTTCAATTATTGGATTTGAAGGGTTGGGAGTTATCCTAGACAGAATTTGTACTTGGGGAATGTTTTGTACAGGGGGGATATTACCTTTACCTTTGACATTTTGTTTTGCATTCTTCTGTTTGCTATTATCTGGCACATCAATCCTTCTACTTCTCAAATTATACTGTTTATGGACCTCATAAATTGCTGTGTCATAGCCTTCTTTAAAATCAAAAGTCTCACCTGAATGAGTTTGGAATGTTTCAAGGATATGATTCTCTTGATCATCCTGGGATAGGAAGACTTCTGGTTCATTTTTGTCATCAGTTACATTGTTTATTTCTACATCCTCTGTACGTTCTTCAGAAGTTGATCCTTCTACAAAGTTTTCTTGGAAAGGTGGCCTAATGTTTTGATCAGGGACATTCTTTCCAATATTTTGATTCAGGTTTCTCCTAAAGTTTGGGTTTCTTGCAACATTCTGATTATCACTAGAAGACTTTCTTTCAATGGTCTCCACTCTGTCTCCTAATCTTTCCATACCTTTAATGATTGCATCTAGCTTCTTTTCAAAAGCTGAAGGTTCTTCATTCATAGGCATTCTTCTTTCTGCTCTTGCTCTGGCTCGTTTTCCTATTAGATTTGCCTCTACACTGACCACTATGCTCTGCATTTCCTCTAATGTTTGGGGAGCTCTTTCCCTGAGGGAATAAGCTATATCAGAGTCAAAACCATCTGGAAATTTAACCAATACAGAGTCAGGTGGGGGTCTTAGGTTTTGAGGAACTGCGTTATATGCTTCATTGAATCTAATGATATAATCCTGTACTGTTTCGTTAGGTCTTCTTCTTAATTTTTCAAACTCTGACAGGATCTGAAGGGGGTCTTTCTTCTTCTCCCATCTGTTCAAAAATGCCCTATATAAAGCTGGTAAATCAGCAATAGTATTTGGAGTAAGGGCCCTAAACCATGTCCTAACTTCTCCAGTAAGACTCTGAACGAAAATTCTCATTCGGACATTATCAGTATCAATTTCATAGAACTCAAAGTAATCAGTCATCCTTTTGGTGTGTTGTTGAGCTGTGTAAGTACCTGATCCATCAAAAGGTGTGATCTTACTCTGGTAATCTTGGGGTAAAGCAGGTGGGTTGGCTGGTAACTGTAAAGGGGCATACCGATTGGCCATTGGAAGATATAGTGGAGTTACAGGAGTTGATGGTCAAGCAGGAGGAGATGGGGGAGTAGAAGGGGTGACAGGTTTTTGAAAAGCTTGAGAAAAAGCAACTGAACTCGCAGAAGCTTCAGTAATTACAGAGATGTTTGAACTTTCTTCAAAGGTTTGTTCAAATTGAATAGAGTCTTGTAATTGTCTGTCAAGATGATGTGAAACGAATCTGTATTGCAAATATTCAAAGAACAATGGATCTGGAACTAATCTGGATAATTCGGTCTCAAAGAAATTCACAAATAACGATGTTTCAAATCGTGCATCAAAAGGAATGTCATCAATATATATAATTTTCACAGGACAAGAAGCAGATCTAGAAAGTGGTCTAGAACTTCCTGAACTTTCCTGACTTCCTCTTTCAGAACTTTCTTGACTTCCTTGTCTTCTAAGAATTCTAGGAATCAGATTCGGATTTTCAAATATTGGTGGTGGATTGGGGTCAGGGTTTGACCTAGTATGTCGAATCCTTTCTGAAGCCAGTTTTCCTAGACTATGTGTTTTTTGGATTTTTTTATTTTTATTGAAAGAATAAATACAACTTCTACAAATTCTTCAAGAAATAATGATGTATGATTAAAATTTTCTCAAAGATCTGTTAAACATAGAGAATCTGATTGAAAATTTTGAAACTAAGGTTCAGTATATAAGCTAAATCAGAGATAGACTTAAGCAGCATTTATTTACTTTTGCAATTGCAGAGCAAAAGCAATTTCAAAGGCTACCTGGCTGATCTTCAGACTCTGTCTATAGCTTATAATTGAACAATAATAACAAATGAAAATGATTCAGTTCCCTAGTGGAGTCGCCACTATGTTATCACTCAGGTTTTCCTAGAAGTTGTGTAAGAGGAAAGTATACCCGAGGTAACCACAAACCAACCTTTTAGATGCAGAATCTAGCCAATCTGCATCCAGAGAGGGCTCTCTCTTTATAATTTATATTTGTTCTTAGAAGGTTTTAGGCTAGTTATTGATCCAAGATGTTTTGTTTTGAAAAATGGTGGAATCCTTAAACTAAGGGCAAGGTTGAAAGTTTTCAGTCCATTGGGCTATGGAGTCAAAGGATGGCTTTACTGGATTTCTATTCTAAACACAAGATGGTATTACAGGGCAAGATAGCTAGACAGAGAACAATCCTTAGAATTTAAAGTGGATGGGATGATCTTGAAGGGATGAAAGGCAGCTAAGAATATTTCACCATGTTCAAAAGAAAGAAATGAGATGACTACAAACAAAGAGCAATGAAGAATTCTTTATTATAGTAATCAACAATTTTTAAATTAGCAAAGCAAGAGCATTTAAGAATTCATGCTTATAACCAATTTAGAGGAAAACATTAAGAACAATCACATCTGAAATCAGAGTACGATTAAGTAAATTCTGATTCAATCATTTATGTAAATTATTCAGAAATGGACATAATGATATTATAAAATGATATAAAACTTAAGACAAAGGGTAGAAAGACTTATTGAACTGCAGTCCAACACATGAATCCTGAAAAAGTCGTGAGCTTCAAATCGTCATCCAGTAAGCCACGAATAAATTTCTCCAAAATGCTTTTATTCCGAAAATCTCAATGTTACAGCAAAGTAATAGAATCCACCCTCAATACTCTCTTTGAGGGTTTATTTATACACAAAATAATTGAAAATATCTCACACTATCCTAGCCCATAATTTGGGATGACTAAGGAGTAATTTACAAATAGCGATGTGAAATGGTCATGAGACAACATAATAAATGCTTCTTGATGCTCTTCATTTTCCTTTCTTTATTGAATCATCTTTGAGTAGTCTTTGAAAAAGGCCGTTGTTGTCTTTTGGAAGTAATTTGTTTTGCTTGCTTGATATGTAACAAGTTCTCTTTTAACACATTATTAGCTTGATATATAAATTTTGTACTCATTTTTATCAGCGCGATGGTAAGATAAAAATTCTACATCTGAAAATACTTTTATAAATTTCTTCCAACATTTCATTCCACCATTGATTATAAATTGTCATAGTCATTTTGAGCTTTTCTCGGTAATATAAATACCCATACGTGAGTTTGTAAAAGGTGGGCTCATTAGGAAACAGATACTTTATTTCATGTTCCAGATAAAATAAATTCCTCACTCTATCAAAGATACTTTTCCATGTTGGTAACGTCGATTCTGGCAAACTGGTAGAACAAGCAGCTGTGTTTTGAGCATGAGCATTTATTTTCTTTACATAGGTTTCTAAGTCCATGATTTGATCTTCTGAGAGCATAGGACTTGGTAATCCATTGTCCAACAAAGCTTGAAATTTCTCTCTGAAAATATTGATATCAATCAGAATGTCTGAGCACTTCCTTTCTAAATTCTGCATGAAAGTTCTTTTGATGAAAACTCTCTTTATTTCCAAAACTGTGCCGGTCCTGTCCTCAATCCCTAATACTGCAAGTTGTTGTTTTGTCCTGGTGTTCAAAAATTGAATGAGCTGATTGGCCTGCTCAGGCCTGCCTCTTAATTCATTTCTGGTTCTGTTTATTTCTTCTTGGGCTAATTTAACCAACTCATTTTGTTCAAAAATAGCTTGAATAGAGGGCCAAATGCCCTTTATTAACTCAATGATGTTACCCCAAAGAATGTCATTTATTTCCTTTAAAGGCTTTTCCAATGAAAGATCTTTTTCCAAAGCCTGAACCAATTTTTCTAACCTTTTTATTTCCCTGGTGTTATCAGCAACTGTCTTCTTGGATGTATCATATTTCTCTTCCAATTTTACTAATTGCAACTTAGTGGTTTGAAGTTCTGTGACTCTTAACTGTAGACTTTCCATTTGTTTTATTAACTCATCAGAACTCAAACCAGAAGTGTTTACCTGAGATGGCTGTGTTTCTTTGATCTAACATTGAAGTACATGGTGGTTATGCTTGGCTCTGTGTGGCGGATGCTGTGATAACTAACCTCACCATCAGCTGCTCCAATTCCTTCTGTTTCACTTAGTCGTTCGGTCATATTTGGGAGCAACTCCATTATTTCTTCTGACAGATTCACCTTGAACTTCACAGGGTGGGGATGTCTTGAAGGCGGCAATTTTGTATTTTACTTTCTTAGTGCGACTATGTCATCATGCTCTTCTTGATTATTACCTCAATGCTTTTAATATCTTGGGGTTATTGCCCCAAATATTGATGATCTTTCTAAAGACTTTGTCTGTTTTCTTGCTTTGTGAAGAGCCCTGCTAATTCTGGTGTGCGGTTATTGTTATTAAAAGAATCTTGCGATGTGCAGAACATGCATGGCTATTGGTAGAGTGGAATGCACCACATTTCCCAGTTGTGCAATGCGGTTCTATGCAGTCCAGAGGATGGATGTCCTTTGCCAAAACTTCAAAATTTGTCCTGATGTAGTCAGCTGCAGTAATGGGTTTTGGCACCTTTGACTTGAAGTGGCTCATTATCATTTTGCCTTGTGACATGTCAAATGCTGACATTAGCTTTTCCTGATTATGGGGAGCCATCTTCATATATTGATCATATACCTTCATTTTTAATGGATCATTCTTTGCTTTGATATTAATGAAGGTTTTTTTAATATCGCCTGTATCTGTTTTTGGTGGTCTGAAATAGGATACCTCAGTACTTAATTGCTTTTGTAAAGCTTTCCCTCTCTGTCCTGTGTTTGTTTCACTAACTGGGCCAGTTTGTTGACTGTCTTCCCTCCCATCATCAAACACTTCATCTATGATTTCCACATCTGGAAGTGGATCTGATTTATGTTTTTTAGCTTGATGTACCTGTGAGGTTTCTTTTGGAGGAGTGGTGTCTGGAACCTGCCTTTTCTTTCCTATTTCCACACTTGATGGAGTTTGCAACTTTGGAACTTGTGTGTGCTTTGCCTGAGTGGGAGAAACCTGTGATTTTTCAGGTGCTTTGGAAGTTTGTGGTTTCTCTGTCATGACTAAAGTTTCAATCACCTGTAATGCAGGTTCCTTTCCTTTACCCTTTGTCTCTGCTGCCACTGGTGGACTGCCTTCCTGCAATCTCTGCTGTGGATTTGCTGCTGAAGATGTGCCAATGTGAGATACCTGCACTTGACCATAAGATTCTAGGTCATATTCCTTCTGAAGATTTTTCATAATTTTATTCATTTTTTCTTCTGCACTTTCTTCTTCAACAAGTGTTTTTTCCACCCATTCATCTTGGTTAGCATATTGCTCTATGTCAGGAATCTTGTGGTGGATATAAGGGGATGATTTGTTCTTTAATCTCTTTTCACAAATGAAACCAAATGGGTCATAAGGAACCCAACGAAAAGTTCTTTGGAACTTTCTTTGCAATATATTTTCTGCCTCTCTCTCGGCCTCCCTAGAATTGCAGATGTAGGGACCTAATTGACTTTTAATCCGAAGTTGAGCTTTCTTTTTCACACTACAAAAATTGATCATATCTGAATTATTCATTTGCCTGAAATATTCCAAGGCAAACAGTCTCATGGGTACATACTTTGGTAACTTGAATGGATGTAATTCACATCCATAGATTCTGATGACTGTATGGTTTTGATACAAATACCAATCCCCAACTTTATAGGTCCTTGAAAGTTGCAAGGTCTTCCTTATTTCATTACTGAGTCTTGGGGGAGGAATCCCTGTCAAAAATGTAGTTGCAGGATATACAAAAAGATCTATAAACTCAGAATAGGAATAGGGAGACTCATAAGAATGGATCATGGGAGACCAAAATATAACTGACCTTGGGTTGCCCTTGGCATCAAGTTTTTGAACAGGGAAAGGGAACCTTTCTGACTGATAGTAGATGATGAGATGATAGATGACTGAGGAATATTTAAAAACTTTTTCATCATCTAGCCTCATGAACTGATCATGGATCTTGTTGGCTATGAAGGAGGCAAAGTCATATTTAATCTCAGGAGGTTGCCCAGGAGTAAAAATGGATAGCAAAACCAATGTTATCTCATCAACATATTCACTGGTGTTGAAGCCCAAGACAAAAGATATCATATTAAGGATGAGTCTTCCCAATTGATTGAAATAATAAAAACCATAGGGAGGAGACCCCTTAGGTTGATGCTCAGGCAACATGAAAATCTGGCACATGGATTTTAGCTTTTCTGGAGTTAACTGCCTAGTTTTCTCAATCAAATCTTCCATAGACAGAGGTGCCAATTCTTGGTCAGGTTCAAAGTGTAGCATTTGATTGATGGCCTGGGGAGTAATGGGGAATAGAATACTCTGATCAGGAGCTATTACAGCCCTTTGAGTGGGATCATAGTTTGAGTGGAAATAATGGATAATTTCTGGGAAATTAATGACTGAGGGGATGAGGTACCTTGGGAGATTGGATTCCCACAGTCCAATGACATCTTGCCCCTTTGAATAATCGTCTCTGCAGCGACAAAAACTCAGAAGGGGGCTTTCATCAAAATGCAAGTCTTTAATCTGAAAATCTCTATCCACTAAGGGTAAATACTCTAATTCTCTGTGAGGAGCATTCAGTGGGGTCACATTCAGGGCTGCTGGGGCTTCCATTTTGGTTCTTGTGGATTCAAAACGGAAATTCCTGGGTTTTCTTCACAGGCCGGGCTCGTTTTCGATTTTAATGATGAAATCGGCACAATTGTAGGTTCAGGGAGCAATTGCACAGTTTTAAAACCTCTGGGGAAGATCTCAGTGATGAGTTTTAATCACTAATTCAGCGAAAAACAAAGAAAACAGAGTTTTACTTGCAGTTCGGGGCGGAATAGGATAAATACCTGTTCTTGGAAGAAAGCTGGTTCTTAACAGGTAACAGGCGGTAGCAGGAGGACGCTTGAACACAGGTCTGGTGGATTTATGGAGTGAAATTGAATGGAACAATATATTTCAGTGGAAATTCGAAAATCGTAGTAGAAGGCGCTGTCGTTTTCAATAACGAAAATAACGGAAAAAACACGAAAATGGGCTTTATTTACAAGTTAAAGGGTTTTTTAGTTTTTCGAGGAGTGACGTCATCAATGTACGGGCTGACGTATGCAAGGTCGGGCGGTAAGCAGTAAGCGGTAAGCGGTAATCCCCGCACCGTTTATGAGCAAAGGCGGTATTAACTGTGAGGGCAGCGATTCCACAAAGTTATTGACACGTGGATGGGTGACTGGTCAAATACCACCCATCCCCCGCTGGTTAAAATGCTGACAAAGGATGGCTAGCGGGATGAACGCTAGCCGTAGATCTGTGAAGGAGCGATCCGATGGTGGAAAGGACGGATAGATGGCGGAGGTTTAATGCGTGGGCCCGGCGGGGTTTTAAATGCAATTTACTCTATTTAAACATCCCGGGGGGCATATAATAGGCGGAAAGGTATGATTATTAGTTAATTCAGATAATTAACTAATTCCATGGTTATAAAGGAAATAGGGGTCACGGTGGGGTTAAAATGTCAGGTGAAACGCCAGGTGGATGAGCCACGTTGGCGTGGGGTTTTCCAAAGTTTAGTTTTGAATTAAAAACTTTGGATTTATTTATATTTTTGTGTTAAACATACATATCGTATGTTTAAAGTTTTTTGTATATATGTTTTTATTATATGGTAACAAATAAACTTTATTTAATTACGATAAGGGCGGGATTATAATATAAAGATATATTTAACCAAAGGGCTTGTGAAGCGGGGTTTTTAATGAATATTTGGGAAAATAATTACTTTGGTTAAACTTTATAATAGAGGGGTTTTTGGGGTATTTATAAAAAAGGAGTTATATACTTAGGATAGGGCATTTTACTGGGGATTTAGTAAATAAAGTTAAACATCAATATGACAAAGGGACAAGGAAACTCAAAACACTTTGCACATCTAAGAAAGTGATAATTTTTGAAGTAAATTGCAATATCTCATCTTCAACACTTAAATTTAGAATAGTAAGTTATTTTGAGGGATTTTCATGGAATTTTGCATGATTCTCCTAAGTAAAATTGGATTTTACTTAGGAAAAAGTTTAAAGTGAATGATTATAATGATGAATTATCTCAAATACTTAGGTCTTTTTGATCATTAGGCCGAGGGTCCGGTCCCTCCAAAAGTCAAGGAAATGCCTTGAGCCCTTTTGATCTCCAAATACCTTAGTAGTTTGGGGGAAATTAGTAAAACTTTTGAGGGGAAAGTGATGAGGGAAGTTAATGAGTTTGACTTTGCTTGCTATGATTTTCCAGTGTATTTCCTGCTTTAGTACTTGTGATGAAAGTAAAGGATCAAAAACATGTAGCAGCATCATTCATCAGATAACACTTTGCAGCACCATCTACCTACCCTATCTACTTAACACTACCATTTCCTCTTCTTTATTAGGGTGCATTTAGACTTGCAAACCCTTTTCAATCTTTTCTTTTTACATGATAACTCTATCTATTTCTACCCTTATTACATCCAAGGGCTCAGATTAAACTGTTGAGCACCTTTTATTAACTCTACCTATCTACTTATCTGCCAAGATTAAACTGTTTAGTCAGATATTTATTCTCTATTCTACAACATGAAATTGAAAAATGAATGAGTCAAGTTTAAACAGTTTGACTCTTCATAAATTGTGGCAAAAGTTTGACAAGCTGTACACAATTACTTATTTACAAAAAATGAAATAGTAGTGGCATTTGGATTTGCACACTTTCCTTGGTATATTTTTGTTTGGGGTTCATTTCTTTCACTTTTTTGACCAATTTATTTTTCTTACCCTTTGATTTTTCTTTTAGGGTATACCCTCTTTACATTTTTTAAATTTTTTGATTTTTTGGTTTTTCAAGAATATGGAACACCTTTGCTCAAGAAAGAAGGTTTGAACATATTCCATAATTCAATCAAGACAATCATGAAATATGACACCTATTGGTATAGGAGACTAACACTGGCTCCACTTGGGGATGGCTTTTCCTTGTGAAAAGTCAAGAACAGCAGGTCAGATGCCTCAAAATTTCTTTAAAATGAAACTATGAAATCTTCCTTCTTCTGGTAGCTTTATTGTACATATGATAGTGAATCTTCTTGAAGATTAGGGCCTTCACTTCGGGCTTCAACTTCAAGAGGTCACCATCCAATCAAAACTGCAATAGAAAAAAGGATATATTATGTACAAGTTAGAAAAATCAAAACATTCTAGTAAATGGGATCAAAATAATGCTTGAGCATTCGACCATTGACTGGTCCTTCTTCAACTTCTGAATTGTCCAACTCCTTCAAAAAGTAGGTGTTGTTTCCCTGCAAGGCATGAATGATATAAGGCCCTTTCCACAAGAAATCAAACTTTCCATGTTTCCCTTTTTCTTCTCTTCTAGAATCCCATCTTAGGACTTTATCACCTAGTTGAAAATCTTCTGCCTTAATCCTTTTATCAAACATTTTCTTTAGCTTTTCCTGCAATACTTGTGATCTTTGGTATACCTCTTCCCTGGTTTGTTGCAGGTGGATTGTTTGATTAATTCTTCTTTGAATGTCATTTGGCTCCACTTGAGCCTCCTGAAGTAATTTTATAACAGGAATTCCTAAAGATGATGGGAATCTTGCTTCAAGGCCATAAACTAACTCATATGGACTAGTCCCAATTGATTTCTTAGTTGTAAGTCTGTCTGCCCACAATGCATTGGTCAGTTTCTTGTGCCAATTCTTTTTATTTTCTTCCAATAACTTTTTGATGATATTGATAAGGCTTTTATTGGAGGATTCTGCTAGTCCATTACCCTGAGGGTAATAAGCTGTTGAATGGCCTAAAGTAATATGATATTTATGGCAGAAACTAATCATTTTCTTTGATTTAAATGCAGCAGCATTGTCTGTTATAATCTTTTCCGGACAGCCAAATCTTGAAAGTATGTTTGTTTCTAAAAACCCTATGATCACAGAATCATTAGACTGTCTACATGGGATGGCTTCAATCCATTTAGTGAAATAGTCTGTAGCAGTTAAAATCCATCTATGTTGCCCTGAAGAAGGGGGATGAATTTCTCCAATAAAATCTAACCCCCATTGTTGAAAAGGTCTTTCTATGGAAATTGGTTTTAAAGGCAGAGGTAACAACTTTCTTTTACCCTCAAATATCTGACATTTATGACAAGTTGTTACAAATTTCTTAACATCAGAAAATAAAGTTGGCCAGTAAAAACCAGCCCTTAAGATTTTGTCTGTAGTTGATTTCCAGTAGAGATGTCCTCCACAATCCCCTGCATGAAATTCATTAAGAACTTTATCAATTTCATCTTTTAATAGACAATTCAACAATATTCCTTCATGATTTTCCAAAATAGAGTGCTATCTAAAATACAATATTTCAAAGATGTCATTTTTAAAAATCTTCTTTTCGTTCTGGACAACCCTGGAGGAGCTTGCAGGTTTAATAAAACATGAATTATATCAGTGTACCAGGGTGAATCTAAGAAATCTTGACTGATCTGTGGAGTCGCCATCTCCTGATTGTCATCTAGTTCGTTAATGTCTAAGGCTTGGCAATTAGTTTCAGTCATTAGTTGAGCTAAACCTTGGCCTGTTATGAGTTTTGTTGGTTTAATCTCAATATCATATTCTAAAATAGTAGCTATCCACTTACCTCTTTTACCTTCAATGCCATCTTGGGTCAAAATATCTTTGACTACAGCATTAGGCACATAAGCTATCACATGAGAATATAATATGTAAACCCTGAAATCTTTAATTGCTTTTACCAATGCAAAAGCCTGTTTTTCCATAATATTGTATTTTAGAGATGCATCCCTAAGTGCTTTACTAAAAAATGCTATTGGCTTTTCACACCCTTGGTCATCTTTTTGAAGTAAAACAGCTGCAACAGTATGTTCAGAAGCAAATGAAAAAATAATAAAATCTCTGTCAAATTTAGGACTGGTCAGAACTGGTGTCCTTGTTAAAGCCATTTTAATTTCCTCAAATGATTGTTTGGCTTCCACAGTCCAGTCAATGCTTGAATCCTTCCTCAGCATGTTATTAAGCAATCTAAGTAACTCATCTAAACTAGAAATAAATCTTCTCAAGAAATTAATTTTTCCTATGAATGCTTGCAACTCTTTTCTGTTTCTAGGATGAGGTATCTGTAAAATTTCTTGTATTCTTTCTGGATCAATCCTAATGCCATCTTTAGAAATAATATGACCTAAAAGCTTTCCTTCTTCCAAACCAAACAATGACTTCTTAGGGTTTAAAGAAATCCCATATTTTCTGCACTTTATAAATACTTGCCTTAAGTGATCTAAATGTTCTTGATCTGTTTTAGAAAAAACAGTCAAACCATCTAGGTAAATAACCAGAAAATCATGTATCTCTTTAGCAAAAGCAATATCCATTGCTCTTTGAAATGTAGATCCTGCGTTCTTGAGTCCAAATGGCATTTTGACATATTTAAACGTACCCCATGGTGTAGTGAATGTTTTTTTATCCTGATCATCAGGATGAACCAGAATCTGGTTGTACCCTGAAAATCCATCCAGTAGCGATATTCTCGAAGATCCTACTACCCTTTGCAGAATGTGGTCTATTTTCGGCAGAGGATATTTGTCTTTTAAAGAAACTTTATTCAAATTTCTTAAGTCGACACACAGTCTAATTTCTCCTGTCTTTTTCCTGGTTGGTACCAGGTTAGAAACCCATTCTGAGAATCTGATAGGAGCTATAATCCCTGCTTCAAACATTATTTTGATTTCCTTTTCAATTGAAGGTAATAAAACAGGATTTATTCTTCTAAGCTTTTGTTTGAAAGGTTTCTGATCTGGTTTCAAAGGTATAGTGTGTTGAATGATGGATGTATCATAAGATTTGAGGTCTTCATAACTCCAGGCAAAAACATCCTGGAATTCTTTTAATAGTTCAACATATTTAACCTTTTGATCTTTTGGAAGAGATTTGGACAACTTGACCATTTTGGGATTTTCTGGGGTTCCTAAGTTGCATTCTTCCATATCAGCCTTCACAGGTTCCATTTTTGGTCTAAATGGAATATCATTTGAGTCAAACAGATCTTCCAAAGGAGTTAATCCTTTGGGCAAATGATTATCTTTTAAATTGATGATTTCTGTCTCATCTTCTATGATCTCATCAGATTCCATATGCTTCAAGTCCTGTATATCTTTTTCAGTGAATGTGGTTGGGTGCAGCATATGAATTGCATTTTCTATTGAAATATCTATTTTTTGTTCTTTTTCTTGATCGAATTCATCAATAGTTATGTCTTCATCTATATTACAGTTAGAAAACTCATTCTGAAGTGTCAAAAAATTATTGATTTGATTGTTATTCACAAATACTTGCCAATTCAGAAGATTGTCTGGTATTGTAGGCCTGTGTCTAATCTCAGCTGAAAACTGATGATTAGGATCAAATGGTAACTTACATGTACTAGCAAACATTGCAAGGCTGTGGGCATGCAAATTTTGTTTCCTGGGGATCTTGGCAAGTTGAGCTTGTAGAAATGTGTTGAGAATTTCCACAACTGTTTCTCTGTATTGTTTCAGTCTCATGTCTTTTTTTGAACATTCTCCTTTAATCTGTTGAATAATTAGCTCGGAGTCTCCTATGATTGATACCCTAATAGCTCCCAATTTCTTGGCATGTTTAAGCCCTAATAAAAGAGCTTCGTACTCTGCCATGTTGTTGGTGCATTTGAAATTCAATCTATAAGCATGACCCTCAGCATGATTATTTTCAACATTATGTAACCAAATCCCAGCTCCTGCCCCTAGTTTATTTACCGAGCCATCAAATTCTAAATGCCATAGAATTTCATGTTCATAATCTTCATCAATTGTTTTAAAATGTTTCTTGACAGGAGCTAGTTGTTTAGTTTCTTCTGGTATTTCTTGATCAACTGGTGTTTCCTTGTTTTCAGAAATTTCTTCAATTTTAACAGTGGTTTTGTTTATGGTTTCCTTTTCAGGTGCTTCTAACTCAGTTGGAAGGTCCAATTCAGCATTGTAAAGGATAAAAGAATCCATATCAGAGTGGACTGAATAGACAGGGAAGTTTTCAGGCTTCTCATGGCTACTCACCAAGTACTTCATCAATGTTTCTCTATATAATCTTTTAGGGTGACCAAATACTGAGATAGTGGCATATGACATGTCAAGTTGAATAGATCCCCCAAGCTTAGAACCCCAGGATCTAGACAATAACATACCTTATTTAGGAGGGATATCAGCCACTACTATATCCATCAAAACAGATTTAGCAGGGTACTGAACTAAAGTAACACACAAATCTTTAATCAAACCTAAACATTTTACCTGACTAGAATCAAATGAAAACAAATCTTTGTACGGTCTGGTAATATCTAGATTCAATCTTTCCATTACTGCTTTTGGCATCAAATTGTGAGATGCTCCAGAATCCAAAATTGCATTATGGAGTATCTTGTCATGGACATTCAGGCTTACATAAAATGGAGGAGTTCCTCCACTTTCTGGTTTGCCATTAACCTCAGGGCCAAAAAGAAGTTTGGGTTGATCATCAAGAATGTTTACCGAATCATCCAATCCAGTAATGTTAATGTTTAGGGACTTGGTAATCTGACTTCTATACACATCATGTTTAGCCAATTCTGATAAAGGAACAACTATCTTCAGTTTGCCTATTTCAGCCTCTAGATTGAAAGGTTTTTCTGTTTGATTTTTAGTGTTTTGCACAGTTGGGTTTTCTCTGTTTTTTAAGTCTTCAATGTTTTTATCTTTTTCATGAGTGGAATTTTGATTTGAAGGGGTATCTGAACTAACTTCTACTGTTTCTTCTGCATTTCCTACAGGAGGAGAAGCATTAGATTGTTGTTTATTGTTTGGTTGGTTGTCAGAGATATCTTCAATTATTGGATTTGAAGAATTGGGAGTTATCCTAGACAAAATTTGTACTTGGGGAATGTTTTGTACAGGGGGAATGTTACCTTTACCTTTGACATTTTGTTTTGCATTTTTCTGTTTTCTATTCTCTGGCACATCAATCCGTCTACTTCTCAAATTATACTGTTTATGGACCTCATAAATTGCTGTGTCATAGCCTTCCTTAAAATCAAAAGTCTCACCTGAATGAGTTTGGAATGTTTCAAGGATATGATTCTCTTGATCATCCTGGGATAGGAAGACTTCTGGTTCATTTTTGTCATCAGTTACATTGTTTATTTCTACATCCTCTGTAGGTTCTTCAGAAGTTGATCCTTCAACAAAGTTTTCTTGGAAATGTGGCCTAATATTTTGATCAAGGACATTCTTTCCAATATTTTGATTCAGGTTTCTCCTAAAGTTTGGGTTTCTTGCAACATTCTGATTATCACTAGAAGACTTTCTTTCAATGGTCTCCACTCTGTCTCCTAATCTTTCCATACCTTTAATGATTGCATCTAGCTTCTTTTCAAAAGCTGAAGGTTCTTCATTCATAGGCATTCTTCTTTCTGCTCTTGCTCTGGCTCGCTTTTCTATCAGATTTGCTTCTACACTTACCACTATACTCTGCATTTCCTCTAATGTTTGGGGAGCTCTTTCCCTGAGGGAATAAGCTATATCAGAGTCAAAACCATCTGGAAATTTAACCAATACAGAGTCAAGTGGGGGTCTTAGGTTTTGAGGAACTGCGTTATATGCTTCATTGAATCTAATGATGTAATCTTGTACTGTTTCGTTAGGTCTTCTTCTTAATTTTTCGAACTCTGACAGGATCTGAAGGGGGTCTTTCTTCTTCTCCCATCTGTTCAAAAATGCCCTATATAAAGCTGGTAAATCAGCAATAGTATTTGGAGTAAGGGCCCTAAACCATGTCCTAACTTCTCCAGTAAGACTCTGAACGAAAATTCTCATTCGGACATTATCAGTATCAATTTCATAGAACTCAAAGTAATCAGTCATCCTTTTGGTGTGTTGTTGAGCTGTGTAAGTACCTGATCCATCAAAAGGTGTGATCTTACTCTGGTAATCTTGGGGTAAAGCAGGTGGGTTGGCTGGTAACTGTAAAGGGGCATACCGATTGGCCATTGGAAGATATAGTGGAGTTACAGGAGTTGATGGTCTAGCAGGAGGAGATGGGGGAGTAGAAGGGGTGAAAGGTTTTTGAAAATCTTGAGAAAAAGCAACTGAACTCTCAGAAGCTTCAGTAATTACAGAGATGTTTGAACGTTCTTCAAAGGTTTGTTCAGATTGGATAGAGTTCTGTAATTGTCTGTCAAGATGATGTGAAACAAATCTATATTGCAAATCTTCAAAGAACAATGGATCTGGAACTAATCTGGATAATTCGGTCGCAGAGAAATTCACAAATAAAGATGTTTCAAATCGTGCATCAAAAGGGATGTCATCAATATATATAATTTTCACAGGACAGGATGCAGATCTAGAAAGTGGTCTAGAACTTCCAGAACTCTCTTGAATTCCTTGTCTTCTAAGAATCCCAGGAATCAGATTTGGATTTTCAAATATTGGTGGTGGATTGGGGTCAGGGTTTGACCTAGTATGTCGAATCCTTTCTGAAGCCAGTTTTCCTAGACTATGTGTTTTTTGGATTTTTTGATTTTTATTGAAAGAATAAATACAACTTCTACAAATTCTTCAAGAAATAATGATGTATGATTAAAATTTTCTCAAAGATCTGTTAAACTAGAGAATCTGATTGAAAATTTTGAAACTAAGGTTCAGTATATAAGCTAAATCAGAGATAGATTGAAGCAGCATTTATTTACTTTTGCAATTGCAGAGCAAAAGAAATTTCAAAGGCTACCTAGCTGATCTTCAGACTCTGTCTATAGCTTATATTTGAACAATACTAAAAAATAAAAATGATTCAGGTCCCCAGTGGAGTCGCCACTATGTTATCACTCAGGTTTTCCTAGAAGTTGTGTAAGAGGAAAGTATACCCGAGGTAACCACAAACCAACCTTCAGATGCAGAATCTAGCCAATCTGCATCCAGAGAGGGCTCTCGCTTTATGATTTATCTTTGTTCTTAGAAGGTTTTAGGCTAGTTATAGATCCAAGATGTTTGTTTTGAAAAATGGTGGAATCCTTAAACTAAGGGCAAGGTTGAAAATTTTCAGTCCATTGGGCTATGGAGTCAAAGGATGGCTTTACTGGATTTCTATTCTAAACACAAGATGGTATTACAGGGCAAGATAGCTAGACAGAGAACAATCCTTAAACTTTAAAGTGGATGGGATGATCTTGAAGAGATGAAAGGCAGCTAAGAATCTTTCACCATGTTCAAAAGAAAGAAATGAGATGACTACAAACAAAGAGCAATGAAGAATTCTTTATTATAGTAATCAACAATGTTTAAATTAGCAAAGCAAGAGCATTTAAGAATTCATGCTTATAACCAATTTAGAGGAAAACATGAAGAACAATCACATCTGAAATCAGAGTACAATTAAGTAAATTCTGATTCAATCCTTTATGTAAATTATTCAGAAATGAACATAATGATATTATAAACTGATATAAAACTTAAAACAAAGGGTAGAAAGACTTATTGAGCTGCAGTCCAACACATGAATCCTCCAAAAAGTCCTGAGCTTCAAATCGTCATCCAGTAAGCCACGAATAAATTTCTCCAAAATGCTTTTATTCCAAAAATCTCAATGTTACAGCAAAGTAATAGAATCCACCCTCAATACTCTCTTTGAGGGTTTATTTATACACAAAATAATTGAAAATATCTCACACTATCCTAGCTCATAATTTGGGATGACTAAGGAGTAATTTACAAGTAAACAGGAGACAAATGGTCTTGTAGATAGCATAATAAGTAACTGCTGATGTGCTGTTTCCTTTCTTTGTGGATGTGCTGGAGGTAAGTGCTGAAAAAGAGCTCGTTGCTGTCTTTTGGAGTAATTTCTTTGCTTGCTTCATACTCTTTGTCTTTACGGATACTCTTTAACCTGTGCAACTGATATTCTTTCATCTGTACTCATTTTTATCATTTACCTGATAGTAAAGATAAATTCTGATCCTGAAAATAACTTTTATAGAATTTCTAATAAGTCTCTCCACCATGAATCGTCTGGTATCACAGTCCTTTTGAGTTTTCTCAATGTCTCATCTGCTTCTGTGAGTTTGTAAAAGGTGGGCTCATTGGGAAATAGATAATTTATTTCATGTTCCAAATGAAATAAATTCCTCACTCTATCATAGATATTTCTCCTTGTTGGTAATGTTGATTGTGGTAAACTAGGAGAAAAAGCAGTTGTATTTTGAGCATGAGAATTTATTTTCTTTACATAGGTTTCCAAGTCCATTATTTGATCCTCTGAGAGCATAGGACTTGGTAACCCACTATCCAACAAAGCTTGAAATTTCTCTCTGAAAATATTGATATCAACCAAAATATATGTGCACTTCCTTTCTAAATTCTGCATGAAATTTCTTTTAATGAAAACTCTCTTTATTTCCAAAACTGTGCCGGTCCTGTCTTCAATCCCCAAAACTGCTAGCTGTTGCTTTGTCCGGGTGTTCAAAAATTGAATAAGCTGATTGGCCTGCTCAGGCCTGCCTCTTAATTCATTTCTGGTTCTGTTTATTTCTTCTTGGGCTATTTTAACCAAATCATTTTGTTCAAAAATAGCTTGAATAGAGGGCCAAATACCCTTTATTAACTCAATGATATTACCCCAAAGAATGTCATTTATTTTCTTTAAAGGATTTTCCAATGAAAGATCTTTTTCCAAAGCCTGAACCAATTTTTCTAATCTTTTTATTTCCCTGGTGTTATCAGCAACTGTCTTTTTGGATGTATCATATTTCTCCTCCAATTTTACTAATTGCAATTTCGTGGTTTGAAGTTCTGTGACCCTTAGTTGGAGACTTTCCATTTGTTTTATTAATTCATCAGAACTCAAACCAGAAGTGTTTACCTGGGATGGCTGTGTTTGCTGACCTGTTGTTGTAGTACCTGTGGTTGATGTCTGCCTGATAGCTTCCTGTTCCTGCAAAGCTTGTTCCAATTCCTTCTCCGTTTCACTTAGTCGCTCAGTCATATTTAGGAGCAAATCCATTATTTCTTCCTGTGAATTCCCCTTTAGAACTTCTTGGGTCTGAGGGTGCCTTGAGGCTGGCAATTTTAGCTGCTTTCTCAGTGCAGCTATATCATCATCTTTCTTCTTTATTAATGCCTCAATACTTTTAATGTCTTTAGGGTTGTGACCCAAACCAATGATTATGTCTTCTAAAGACTTTATTCTGTTATCTTTGGCCTGTGAAGAGGCCTTCTCAATTTGCAATTGTGCAGTTGTGTTGTTCAAAGAATCCTGCAGCGTTATAGCTGCCATGGCCTTATTGGTAAGAGTGGAATAGACCATTTCCCCAGTTTGTCTGTGTAGCTCTATCTGGTCCAGAGGATGGATGTCCTTTGCCAAAACTTCAAAATTTGTCCTGATGTAGTCAGCTGCAGTAATGGGTTTTGGCACCTTTGACTTGAAGTGGCTCATTATCATTTTGCCTTGTGACATGTCAAATGCTGACATTAGCCTTTCTTGATTATGGGGAGCCATATTCATATATTGATCATATACCTTCATTCTTAATGGATCATTCTTTGCTTTAATATTAATGAAGGTTCTTTTAATATCCCCTGTATCTGTTTTTGGTGGTCTGAAAGAGGATACCTCAGTACTTAATTTCTTTTGTAAAGCTTTCCCTTTCTGTCCTGTGTTTGTTTCACTAACTGTGCCAGTTAGTTGACTGTCTTCTCTCCCATCATCAAACACTTCATCTATGATTTCCACTTCTGGAAGTGGATCTGATTTATGTTTTTTAGCTTGATGTGTTCCTGAAGGCTCTTTAGGAGGTGTGGTATCTGGAACTTGCCTTTTCTTACCTATTTCTACATTTGATGGAGTTTGTAACTCTGGAACTTGTGTGTGCTTTGCCTGAGTGGGAGAAAGCTGTGATTGTTCAGGTGCTTTAGAAGTTTGTGGTTTCTCTGTCATGACTAAAGTTTCAATCACCTGTAATGCAGGTTCCTTTCCTTTACCTTTTGTCTCTGCTGCCACTGGTGGACTGCCTTCCTGCAATCTCTGTTGTGGATTTGCTGCTGAAGATGAACCAATTTGGGGTACCTGCACTTGACCATAAGATCTAGGTCATATTTCTTTTGAAGATCTTTCACAACTTTATTCATTTTTTCTTCTGCACTTTCTTCTTCAATAAGGGTTTTTTCCACCCATTCATCTTGGTTAGCATATTTCTCTATATCAGGAATCTTGTGGTGGATATAAGGGGAAGATTTGTTCTTTAATCTTTTTTCACAGATGAAACCAAATGGGTCATAAGGAACCCAACGAAAACTTCTTTGAAATTTGCAGCGGTTTTGTAATATATCCTCTGCTTCTCGCTCAGCCTCCCTAGAATTGCAGATGTAGGGACCTAATTGGCTTTTAATCCGGAGTTGAGCTTTCTTTTTTACACTACAAAAATGGATCACATCTGAATTGATCATTTGCCTGAAATATTCCAAGGCAAATAGTCTCATGGGTACATACTTTGGTAACTTGAATGGATGTAATTCACATCCATAAAATCTGATGACTGTATGGTTTTGATACAAATACCAATCCCCAACTTTATAGGTCCTTGAAAGTTGCAAGGTATTTTTTATTTCATTACTGAGTCTTGGGGGAGGAATCCCTGTCAACAATGTAGTTGCAGGATATACAAAAATATCTATAAACTCAGAATAGGAATAGGGAGACTCATAAGAATGAATTATGGGAGACCAAAATATAACTGACCTTTGGTTTCCCTTGGCATCAAGTTTTTGAACAGGGAAAGGGAACTTTTCTGACTGATAGTAGATAATGAGATGATAGATGACTGAGGAATACTTAAAAACTTTTTCATCATCTAGCCTCATGAATTGATCATGAATCTTGTTGGCTATGAAGGAGGCAAAGTCATATTTAATCTCAGGAGGTTGCCCAGGAGTAAAAATGGATAGCAAAACCAAGGTTATCTCATCAACATATTCACTGGTGTTGAAGCCCAAGACAAAAGATATCATATTGAGGATGAGTCTTCCCAATTGATTGAAATAATAAAAACCATAGGGAGGAGGTCCCTTAGGTTGGTGTTCAGGCAACATGAAATTATGGCAAATGGACTCTAACTTTTCTGAGGTCAATTTATTAGACTTCTCTATCAAATATTCCATGGACAGAGGTGCCAATTCTTGGTCAGGGTCAAAGTGCAGCATTTCATTGATGGCCTGGGGAGTAATGGGGAATAGAACACTCTGATCAGGAGCTATTACAACCCTTTGAGTGGGATCATAGTTTGAATGGCAATAGTGGATAATTTCTGGGAAATTGATGACTGAGGGGATGAGGTACCTTGGGAGATTGGATTCCCACAGTCCAATGACATCTTGCCCCTTTGAATAATCGTCTCTGCAGTGACAAAAACTCAGAAGGGGGCTTTCATCAAAATGCAAGTCTTTAATCTGAAAATCTCTATCTACCAAAGGTAAATATTCCAATTCACGGTGAGGAGCATTCAGTGGAGTTATATTCAAAGCTGCCGGGGCCTCCATTTTGGTTCTTGTGGATTCAAAATGGAGGTTTCTGGTTTTATTCACAGGCTGGGCGTGATTTCGAAAATGAAGGAAATTGGCACAATTTGTAGGTTCAGGCAGAAATTACACAGTTTTAAAACCTCTGGGAAGATCTCAATGATGATTTTTAATCACTAATTCAGCAGAAAACAAAGAAAACAGAGTTTTACTTGCATTTCGGGGCGGAAATAGGATAAATACCTGTTTTTAGAAGAAAGCTGGTTCTTAACAGGTAACAGACGGTAGCAGAAGGACGCTTGAACGCAGGTCTGGCGGATTTATGGAGCGAAATTGAATGGAACAGTGGATTTCAATGAAAATTTGAAAACCGTAGCAGAGAGCACAGTCGCGTTTAATAACGAAAATAACGGAAAAAACATGAAAATTGGCTTTATTTACAAGTTAAAAGGGTTTTTTAGTTTTTCGAGGAGTGACGTCATCAATGTACGAGCTGACGTATGGTGGAGGGGCCGGGCGGTAAGTGGTAAGTCCCCGCACCGCTTATAAGCAAAGGCGGTATTAACCGCGAGGGCAACGATTCCACAAAGTTGTTGACACGTGGACGGGTGACTAGTCAAATACCACCCATCCCCCGCTGGTTAAAACTCTGACAAGGGATGGCTAGCGGAATGAATGCTAGCCGTAGATCTGTGAAGGAGCGATCCGATGGTGGAAAGGACGGATAGATGGTGGAGGTTTAATGCGCGGGCCCGACGGGGTTTTAAACGCGATTTATATTATTTAAACATCCCGGGACGTTTCTAATTGGTGAATGAGGTTGGTTATTAACTAACTCAGATAATTAGTTAATCCCACTATATAATGGAAATAGGGGTTGCGGTGGGTTTTAATCATTGGGGAAATGCCAGGTGGATGAGTCACGTTGGCATAGGACTTTTCCGTAGTTTAAATTAAAATCTTGGCTTTATTTCTCTTTTTGCGTTAAACATATATATTATATGTTTAAAGTTTTTCATATATATGTTTTTTATTTTATTATATGGTAAATTAACAAATGTAATTAACTTACCATAGGGGCGGGTTTATAGTATAATGATAAATTTAACCAAAGGGCGTATAGTGGGTTTTTATGTTAATGCACGGGGAAATAATTACTTTGGTTAAACTTTATAATAGAGGGGTTTTTGGGGTATTTATAAAAAAAGGAGTTATATACTTAGGATAGGGCATTTCACTAGGGATTTAGTAAATAGAGTTAAACATTAATATGACAAAGGGACAAGGAAAATCAAAATATTTTGCACATCTAAGAAAGTGATAACTTCTGAAGTAAATTGGAATATCTTATCTTCAACACTTAATCTTAGAATAGCAAGTTATCTTGAGGGTTTTTTATGGAATTTTGCATGATTTCCCTAAGTAAAATAGGATTTTACTTAGGATAAAGTTAAAGGTGAATGATTATAATGATGAATTATCTCAAGTACTTAGGTCTTTTTTGATCATTAGGCCGAGGGTCCGGTCCCTCCAGAAGTCAAGGAAATGCCTTGAGCCCCTTTGATCTCCAAATACCTTAGTATTTTGGGGGGAGATTAGTAAAACTTTTGAGGGGAAAGTGATGAGGGAAGTTAATGAGTTTGACTTGGCTTGCTGTGATTTTCCAGTATATTTCCTGCTTTAGTACTTGTGATGAAAGTAAAGGATCAAAAACATGTAGCGGCATCATTCATCAGATAACACTTTGCAGCACCATCTACCTACCCTATCTACTTAACACTACCATTTTCTCTTCTTTATTAGGGTGCATTTAGACTTGCAAACCCTTTTCAACCTTTTCTTTTTACAAGGCAAATCTATCTAATTCTACCCTTATTACATCCAAGGGCTCAGATTAAACTGTTGAGCACCTCTTATTAACTCTACCTATCTACTTATCTGCCAAGATTAAACTGTTTGGTAAGATATTTATTCTCTAATCTACAACATGAAATTGAAATATGAGTAAGCCAAGTTTAAACAGTTTGACTTATTCATGAATTGTGGCAAAGGTTTGACAAGCTGCACACAATTACTTTATTACAAAAATGAAATAGTAGTGGCATTTGGATTTGCACACTTTTCTTGGTCTATTTTTTTTTGGGGTTCATTTCTTTCACTTTTTTGACCATTTTATTTTTCTTACCCTTTGATTTTTCTTTTAGGGTATACCCTCTTTACATTTTTTAAATTATTTGATTTTTTTGGTTTTTCAAGAATATGGAACACCTTTTCTCAAGAAAGAAGGTTTGAACATATTCCATAGTTCAATCAAGACAATCATGAAAAATGAAACCTATTGGTATAGGAGTCTAACAGAGTGCACCAAATAGCCTCTCGCCTAGAGCCATTTCCTAGTCTCAGAGGGTATCATGCAAAGAGGAGGTGAATTGATGGCCACCATCCTTCCATCTAGAGATTTGGATCATTCACCCATTCAGCTCCACTAGAAGTGCATTGAAGTGCAATCAAGAAGACCCTTCAGACTGGAAATTTTTTGGTTCACACATCCATATTTTTAAGGAAAGGATCAAAGCTTGGTGGAATGATATCAACCCAGACGGTAAATCGAAGATGTATTTCATTCAACAAAAATTGAAACACCTAAAGATATACATCAAATAATGGAACCATAGCTCCTTTGGGAACATCTTTGAGGATAAGAAGTGGCTGGAAACAACTATGGAGCAGTTGCAGCAGAACATAATACTTCAAGGTCGAGACACAGAGGATTAGGAGAAGGAGAGACAACTGAAGCAAATTTGGATTAGAGATATAAAAAGGAGGAATTCCTATGGAGGTAGAAATCCAAGATCCAATGGTTGAAGGAGGGGGAATGGAACACTAAATTTTTACATCTCTCCACTATCCAACACGAAATAAATAACCGGATCACGATGCTAAAGGAAGCTATAGGGGAAATACTAGAAAAGCATGAGGATATTGAGCAGGAACTAATAACATACTACTGGGATCTCCTCTGAAAACATAATATAGAAAAAACAATGAACATTCAGGAAATCACTCGACACATACCTAACCTCATCAATTAGGATAAAAAAGATACATCATGCGACTATTATCAATCACGGAGGTGGATCTAGCAATACAACAAATGGTAGATGGGAAATCCCCTAGGCCAGACAGCTTCATAAAATACTTCTTCCACCACTAATGGGACATCCTATGACAATATATCTAGGAATCACTAGAGGAATTAAGATAGAAATAGTGGGTCCTAAAAGCACTCAATGCCACCTTCCTTACTCTCATCTCGGAGGAGTACAATGCATATACCATAAGTAAGTATCGTCTGATATCAATTTTCAATGTTTTGTACAATATTTTCACAAAATTATTATAAAATTTCCTCAAACCCTTCCTCACCCTTCTCATTTCCCTGGAGCAGACTACCTGTGTTGAAGGATGCCAAATCCTTGATGGCATCATCCTTTCTCACAAGGAAATTCACTCCATCAAATCACAAAAATTCTAGGGATGATGCTTAAGTTGGATATGTCCAAAGCTTTTGATAGAATTAATCGAAACTACATCCACTAAATTATGGAGGCCTTTGGCTTCTGTGCCCCTTCGATCACATGGATCCTGTCCCTCACCTCATCAGCCTTCTTCTCAATCCCAGTGAATGGAAATCCATCTCCCCCTTTCTCCCCTTCTAGAGGTATCCGTCAAGGGGATCCCCTCTTGCCTTTTCTCTTCATTATTATGGTTGAAGGCTTAGGGCCCCTAATTTCCTAAGAATGAATCACTATAAATCTACGAGGCCTTAATTTATTAGTGATTTTTTGACGACAACCTCCATATGGGCCACCTTTAGTCTAGGAAGCCAAATCCTTTCGATGTATCCTAGATATATTTGCTAATGCCTCTGGTGCCTCCATCAACTTGGACAAGTGCAACATCTTCTTCTTAAAAAATTGGCTGATAACAAATAAACGTGGCTAGAATCCTTGGCTTTGCCATATCTAAATTTCCATATAAATATCTCAGGGATCCTGTCATTGACTCTTTCGTCAAGCACACCTCCTGGAAGGAATTCTTGGACAAGCTTGAGCACAAGTTAAATTCCTGAACACATCAGACCTTCAATCTAGCCTCTAGGTTCATCCTCCTTAAGTCTTTTCTCCAAACCATGCCCCTTGAGCTATTTTTAGCCTTGGCTGCCCCAAAATACATTATAGAAACCATAAGATCCATTCAGTGAGCTTTCTTATGGAGAGAAGACAAGAATAAAGGAATATGTGCCTTGGTATCTTGGGACCTCCTTTGTCAGAAGAAAAAAAATGGAGGCTTGGGGTTGAGAGACACCATTACCAACAACCAAATTATTAGAGCGAAGACTTGGTGGAACTGGATCTCTAGAAACCATATGCCTTAGGTGAGACTCTAGAATAAGAAATATGCAGAGGTACTCTAAATTCATTATCTAATCCATTACAACATGAACCCTCATGGATAAATCATTTGGAAAGCCTCAAATTCTCAATGGGCACTCATCTAACAACACATATTTTTGGGAAATTAGAGATGGTAGATCAGCGAAAATTTGGATGGATTCATGGCAACAACTACCTAGCCTCATGAATTAGTAGGAAGGAGGAGAAGGCTTAAAATTAACACAGAAAGAAACTGAAAAGGTCATCTGCAATTACTAGATCCACAATGACCACACTTTATTTAGAGGATGGGTAGATCTAAACATATGATGACCAGGAGAAGATGAGGAATGGAAAAGAAATATTTGTGGCACCCTTTAATATAGGCAAACTAGATGTAGGCAGGGTGAAGACATCATAATATGGGGGCATCGCTCAATCAACACCTTCACAGTCAAAGAAGCATATCAACTCACCATGGCTCATCTTAACCAAAATGAGGATATATTCTGGCCACAACTGTGGAATTCAAAACTTTGGCCTAAAGATACTATATTCCTTTGGCTCCTGATATAAAAATTGAATCCTTACGTGGGAAAACCTACTGAAGAAAGGTATTGTATGTCCCTCACAATGTTTCAACTACAACAACGAGGTTGAATCAACAAACCACCTCCTCGGCTCCTGCTCCTTCGCCAACATCCTCTTTGACACCAATGGCAGAAGCCTTGCTAGAATTATCCAAACCATTAAAAGTTAGAAGAAAAATGCCTATAAAATCGCCTTCTTAAATAAGCTCTGGAAACTTTCACCGTGCTTTCTTCTATGGGGCATATGGAAAGAGAAAAACCACTGAATTTTCAAAGGAAAATCCAACACGGGAGTAGGTGTATGGAATATCATCCACTCACAAGTTCGGGATTCCTTAGCGCTCCATAATTGGACAACTCCAGACCTCCCCTCCACCCAAAGAGAAAAATATATCCTTTGCAAATGGATGTTGATCCCGATATTAACCACTCTCAATAATTCTACCAACTCCTTGAGCCCGAATAGTTGGTCTCCTTCACCACCTAAGTTCTTCAAATTGAACTTTGATGGTGCCTCCAAAGGAAACCCTACACCTACAGGCATAGGTGGAGTAATCCAAAATTGTAAAATATATATCCTCCACGTCTTCCATGGATTCATTAGCAAATACAACAATAATGTCGCAGAACTCACAACTCTAAACCAAGGCTTAGCCACAATAATGAACCAGTGTATCACCCCCTTGATAGCGGAATGAAACTCCATGATCATCATTAATGCTTCCATCAGGATCAAAAATGGTACCCACATAGTAAAGGTCTCCCCCAGCTGCTATTTAGACTTTGGCATGCAACATTTGGCAGCCCTGCTGACAAATGCCCAAGCGATCACCTTCCAACATGTGAAAACAAAGGCTAATGTTGTTCTGGATAAACTTGCAAATGTTTGGGTGCACCGTCGTATTTCTCTCTAAAATGGAACATTGAATTACCTCACTCCAGAAGCTCTCAATAAAAAATGCATCTGACTGGGAAGCTTATATGTAAAGGTCCCAGATCCGGGTGCCACCTTAGCACTATGTAAAGGTCTTAGATCCAGGGAGACTACTTGATGAACTGTTTTCTATGGCTCTGATTTATTGTTGTATGTTTTATGTTCTGGTTTCTTTGCCTTTCTCTACATTACTTTAATTTCTTATTTTTAAGCCAATAGAGGGGTATCCCAACACCCAGGCATATGTTCTATAGTCTTGTTCTAATTTAGATATATAAGGCAATTAGGCCTCTAGCTGCCATCACGCTATCTGCAATTAGAGGCTTTTTGTCGACGCTCATCATCTCATTCAGTTTTTGTGCTCAAAATTCAGGTTATAGGTTGCCAGACTCAGAGATTCAAGATACTGGTATTTTCTCTAATGATAGAGGAACTCTCTTTCAATGAGCCTCTACATATTATTGTAACTCTTTTTGTACTGTAATATAATTTTGATCCCCACTGCTTACAAAAAAAATAGTATAAATGATGAAATAATAAAAGTACATATTACTCTTTGTTTTCATCATCTTGAGTATCTTCCTTACTTTGCATGATAATGTTTTTGTTCTCAAAATTACATTTTGATCTAGGGTCATGTCTTAATACAAACAACCAATCCCTATCCAACAAATCCGAGTAAAAAAAAGCTAGTTGCAATGTTTGGGGAAAACATAAGGGTCCTTGGCTTCATGTCACAACTTTCTAGAGTTAATAGATATCAACCCACTATCGTGATATTCCTTGAAATTATTCCAGTCAAAGGTGTCCCACCACTTTCACTTAAAAATAACACATTGAAATGAAGAGAAGTCCACTTCAATGATCTCTTTTATCTTTTTGATGTAACTTAACATCCCCTATATTATGTTTTGATCGTGGTGGATAGCATGAATAGATTGGTTGAACTTTACTTCCACTCCACATCATTGTGTCATGTGTCCATCATCGACATCCTCCATGCGGAAATTATTTCCATATGCTCACATAAATGGGAAAAACATTACACTTATAAAAAAGTGAAAAGAACCACAATGTCATGTGTCTAATAACTCGAACAATATTAAAATATAAAATATATATGTTACAATTCAAAGGTGGATTATTAAGTTAAAAATGTATAGAAATATATTATTATCGAGTTGTTGCACCAAGTCCCTATGTTTAGCGCATCCTATTCAACACGTGGGTAACGACTAGATGCAGTGCATTTCTCTCTCACTTGGTCGATAACCCTACTATTGAGGCATATCATTAGTATATTTTCTTTTAAATGATCAGGATAAGGTACACTTCTACCATTCAACCATCTATAGTTCTTCCTATCACTATCCCATTTCCTCCTCTTATATTCATACAATGCAACCCATGGTTGTGTCGCTTCCCAATTGTAAAGAATGAATTTGTTGATGGATTGAATTTTTGAATTTGCTGATGAAATCAAACCAACATATATATTATGTATGAGATAAAAATGTACATTATAAATTTCAATGTGAATAGTTACTGTGTATAATTTTGACAAATGATAAGTCATGTACTCTTTATCACATGCCTTTTTCCATTTGTTTCAAGAAGCTCCCATTTTATTTTGTCTTCATCCCTTTCATCGTTCCACGTCACCACACCTAGTGTGTTTTCGATTTGCCTGATGTAATAATTGTTATAATAAAATGTCTCATATGATATGTACCCCTCTATCATAAAAACCTCGGGTGTTTCCTTTAATTGAACAAAAAACTTTCATTTCCTTCATGTACCTCTCTAAGAAGAACATCCATCGACAAGAAACCACCGCAACTAATTCAAGCTAATCTACTAGGTGAATTAGAAGATGAACCTACAATTCCATGAAACTCATTAAAATTTTCTTCTCAAACATAAAAACAATCTCATCTATCTCTTTATTCCACCATGGAATGCTAGCCATATGAATCTCATTTGATGTGATCCAACGTAAAAATGAAAATAATTTAGATACGACACGGAAGTCATTGTTCGCACACCCACACACAAGCAAAGGATAATGACACTGCAAAGTAAAAACATACATATATTAATTATATTTATCCCATGGCTTAAAAATAATAACAAATAATGAAACCATGTTTTTGACATATGTACTCTTAGAAGGTTCAAATGGTCATGTGATTTGAACGCCAACAAATGGTCTTCCATAGTGAAGCAACATCATAGTAAAGACCCATATAAATAAGGCACCCTTACACCCATTATAGCTTCTTTTTCCAAAGAAATGTAATCTTTATTTAAAATCCATGGGACATCACCTTCTTTGAAATACAAGGACAAAACAACCTCTCCTCTTCTTTCTTGTCTTAGCCAATGTTTTTTTTAAGTTTTTGGAGAAATAAGATCTCCCCTAACAACCAAGGTATCTTTTCCTTAGATGATATGTGCCTACATTAAAAGGATGTGACATTTTCTAATATATGCATGGGATATATTAAGTTGGCAATCTTAAGCTCCTCCCATTATGGGAGCTCATAAAGGACATAATTCCTTTTTATCCCAATGGATAATTTCTCAGCATTTGTGTTGAATAATTATGGATCATCAAACATAGGCTCCCCATTTGAATCAAACATTTATGTCATCTCCTTATCCTTCTCTCTCTCATATTCTCTAAGTCATTCAGCTGGTGTCGTTATTGCAGTCCTTGGGGTTCTCTTCAGTTTACCATTGAAATAGGATGCTACTTTTCTGTAAGGGTGTTCTTCTAGGAGGAATACCCTGGAGCAGTCATACACTGACTTTCATAGGTGGTTGCACCACCTAGCCTTCAGAGAAGGTCCACAAATTTTACATTCATGATACCCTTTATTACAAGACCTATGAAATTATTGTATATATGACGCATTAGTCATCATGAAGATCAAAACTTGCAGCAAATTAAATTAATATATGAAACAATATTGTTACGTATAAAAAAAAATATTAAACATGTAATTTACCAGAGAAAACCCCTATTCCTGGATAATCATGTGTGGTCTAAGAAAATATGAAATACAACATAAAAATCATTTCTGTTGTGATGGGTATTGATACATTGTATACATGTATACCTTCCCGTAGTTGCTTCATTTCATCTACCAATGGTTGCAAGTATACATCCATATTCTTCACTTGTATTCTATGAGGGACTATTAGAACCAAATTAAGATGTTCATTCTTCACAGAAAACCATGGGGGGATATTATCATTCATCACTACTACAATCCAAACAGACTAGTTCATATTTTGGAGGGAATATCGGTTAACACCATCCATGGCTATGATGATATGTAGAATTCGTATTTCATCCTTAAATTTTTTGGGCCATGTATCCTCTATATCCTTCATGGCTATTGAATCTATTGGGATTCACATAAGTCCCAACTCATTTTTATAGGAGGCATGCCATTCCTACAACATAGCTAATTGCAACGAAATATCTTTTGAATACCTTAGGATTATAGGCATGTTCCTCAATATCTTATGAGGAGGATCATGTGATTTACCTTTTTCTTTTAATTTATGGTACCTGTCATGCCCACATTTCATACATATATCTTTATCTACATATTCTCCTCTATATAGAATATAACCATTCGAACATCCATGATATGATATGTACTCAACACCCAAAATTTTCAACAACCACTTTTCCTCTTCGCAACTACCAGGCAATACATTATCACTCAAAAGAACCTTATCTTTGAATAACATATAGTTGGTGGGAAATATAAATGTATAATTTTAATATCTAATGTTCATAAAATTGACCATTTTTAATGTTGATTGTGTGACAATATCTCTCAAAATATAAGGGACTTGATCATGGTAAATTACCTCAATATTTCTGAGAAACATGCATTAGATATGCCAAACTTTTCTTTCAAGTTGTATAGTAACATCATTGTCCACAACGGGGTAGAATTTGACTGGTTTCTAGGTCCAAAGAGAGGGGTGGTGTAAGAATATTTTAGGCTTTCAAAAAAGGTATGAGTGATATGAGCATCATCCCTAGTTCATCGTTATGGAATGAATATAACAATATTTCGTCTGTGGTAGTGGTATCTCTTAAGAAATCATTCATACCAACCTCTATTTGATTTCCTCTATTAACAACTTTTGATGAATAAATACTATTGTTGTAGTCATTCCTAATTGGTTAATATGGGCGTAGTGGGAATCGAATAGGTGGTCGATTCAACCATTATTTATATGCTTCCTCTCTGATTTTTTCTCTTAATGCAACATTATCTCGATTTGAAATTATAGTGGGGTGCACCAAAAGATTATAGGTGGGTCGCTCATCATCACTAGAATCCTAATTTCAAAAAATATTGAACATTAGTACATCAATGATATTAGTAAGCATAATGAAATTGGTTTGTTGAAATTACGTTATACCAACACAATTATTACCATCGTTGACCTGAGATTGTGTCTAGAATATGGCATGTTACAATTGGCAGGGTAAAGCAACTGCACATTTTCATCTACCAAATACTTACAGTATGTTTCTCCTGATAAGAGATTCCAACATTTTTCAATTGGAGGAATATTTTCTACATCTAAACTAGATTATGAATCAAGATCCTACAAATTTGGATAGATTTTCATTCAAATTGACATGAAAAAATAAATAAATTAAAGTAGATAATCAAAATATAAGTAAAATTTAAACTTGTTGTAGATGGAAAGGGAGAACTCCGCGAAGGAATTTGAGAAATATGGAACGAGATAAAATTTGAAGAATTTTCCATTTGATATTATGAGATTTTCTTCCTGCATTTGAGAAAAATTGGCAATAAAATTTTGTGTACACACCTAAAATTAATTTCAATAACCATATAACTACAATATGAATTTCAAAATAGTTTTCAAACCATTTTTCAAGAATAAGCCACCTTTAAGAAGAAAAAGTATATTATGAATTACTGCAACCCATGTCGATGCATCCTAAAGGATAATTTGAGATGAATATGCAATTTTATGTTAAAGTCAAAATTCAGATAAATTTTAAAGTATATCATTATGTTGGTAAAACTAAACACACTGATGCATTTAAATAATAACAACACCGATGTGTTAAAATAGTAACTGCGTCAATTTCTCGGATTTCAAAAATAAAAAAATAATTCTATCATATTGGTGATTAAAAAAAAATTAGCACACCGATAAGTTTTCTTAATCAGTGTGCATTTATATTAAGAACGTCAATGCTTTTTACTATGAAAAGCATCGATGTTTCAAAAAACAGAAGAATAAAAAGGGCACAATTTTTTTTTTTCAAATTGAGAAATGAGCGCTAATTTATTTTTCGAAATCTAATTTCATAAATTCCTATAAATAATATGAAGCTAAAATGGCCACATGAAACTTCGACACGAAAATGGATATTGTGGTTAGTATTCCAAATACTCATCATCAAGATTTTCACCACAAAAATCTTCAATCGCTCATCAGTAAGAAGTTATTCACTATTTCATTATTTTACCCAAAAATTCAAGGGAGATATTTACAAGAGAGACATACCAACGAAATACTTTGTAACAATATAATTATTCAAAAGATCATAATTTGAAAGGTATGGTGATTCACTCAAAATCCTGCAAAGTAAAATTTCTATATTTTACAGTTGATTTTACTAATAAATTTTTTTTTCAATTTCTGTTAGATTTAATTAAAATAAAAACCACGTGCATAGTAAAAAAAATTCTATTTTTTTTTTTTACAAACTCTATTCTTATTTAGATTTAATTAAAATTTAGAAAAAAAAACAAAAAAATCAATATTTTGCTTAAACCCTTACTTCTTCTTGCTTATGTGACTGAAAATTTTCACCTTAGTGTTTAACTCCCTCTATCACTTCACAATTAGGGCTTTTAATTTTAGGCGTTTTAGATTTAATGGGTTTGTGTTAATGTATATAAGGTGTTTGCCATGTAAAGTGGGGGGGATTTATTGAATCCAATCCAAACCGTATCAACCCTGTTGATTTTTTTTTAAATTTATTTCATTTATCAATGTGCCTAATGTAATATAACAAATCGGTGCCCCTATTCCAAATAACACAGTTAAGTCTAAAAATATGTATTTTTTTTTTTTTTTATGTTTTCATTCTTTTACTGTGATGGCAATGTTTTTATCATTAAATATCACACTATCATAATTCAAATTTATTTATAAAAAAAATGTTGTTGATGCTAAACAATTAAATTTTTTGGTGTGTTTACTAAATTAAACACACCTGTGCATTTTTTCTCATAAGCGCACCAATTACCAAACCTCTTTTTGGCTGAAAATTATGTGATTTATTTTTAAAATATATTTAATGGCTTCAGGATGGAATGGTACAGGTTGTATATTGATAAACAAATGTCTGAACATTTGTCAACTAACAAAAACACTGATCGGCACAATGATAACACATCCAGAAATATAAAAACGGCAAATTAATATTTTTGAGCTATATGTAAGTTTAACTAATATGAATTGGTTAGTTTGTGTCATTCAGAGCCAAAAAATGAGGAAGGTCGATACGATTCTTTCTCATCTAAGTGTAGAAGAGCATAAAATCGTGATAGAAAAGTTGGAGAAGGCAAATGAGGTGAATCAAAAAATACTATTCAATATGAGTTTTTTTTTTTCCATTAACGATATACTTAAAAATATATTATATAACTTGTTTCAAACAATATATTAATTTTCATATGTTTAATGTTCTACGGGGACCAAGAATGAAGTAAAATAATGACATTATAAGAAAAAAAAAATTATAGAACATGTAAATGACGATGAATTGGTTCTTAACTCATCTAGAGTGGTGTTGGAGGTTAATGAAAGGGAGAGATTTTTTTACAAAACTATGAGGGATATAGTGGAATGAACGTATAGATGTAATTTCCACTTACAATACAAAAATAAATCCAATGATTCCAAGAACCAAGTTATATTTAAACTACAGTAAGTGTTTCTAGAGAAATGGTCAATGAGACCTGTCATAATTACAATAGCAAAAACATACAACAACAAAAAAAGAATTATTCAAAAAGTAATATTATTAATTAAAATTATTTTATAGAATTATATGTATATATTACTACAAAGCATTCATTTATTAATATCAATTTTGTTATATTTAGTTTTTGTATATGAATATAAAAATAGTTTATTACTTTTTTCAAGAAGATTATGAAAATCCCAAAGGGTCAACGAGCTGATATCCAAAACATGCTAGTAGGAATGTACAAAAAAGTGTACAAAGATATTATCAAAGAAATGGACATAATTACATCACAAGAGGAGACATCTCAACAACAATATGATTTAAATGTATGTAACCAATGATTTTTTCTATTAGTTACATATAAACAAATAATTTAGTATTAAATATAACATTTCAAGTATTTTCTTGCAGAAAATAAAATAAAATGAAACTCATTCAACACATAAATAGGACAACAAGGAAGAAAAAGGTTGGTATCAAAGTTTGTGAGTAATTGTTAATATTTCCTTATAAAAACTTAAGATTTCATTTTTGTCTTTAAATAGGTGATAACATAATGAAGATCCATAAAATAATTGATTGATGTTGGGTTAAATATGGGTTGTGAGTATATATTGGCATATCAAAAATTAATTGTGGAATTCGTAAGTATTTGTGTTGTTTTACCTCTCTAAGTTTATAATTGATAGAAAAAAAATCCTTTATATAAAATCTCTGATTTATTATAGGGTATTAAACTTGCAGGAAACAAAGTATGGAACTACGCCAACATAAGGGTTTCTGAAAGAAGGCCTGAGATTTGGTTTTGAAAGAATGTGTATAATTCATGACTCACTTCTTCTTATAGTACATCGGTTTTCAATTTACATTGATGTATATTATTCATTTCAATTTTCATTATTCTCAGCAATGTAGATACACTCATTACACTTTATTTTTATGTTTGCATATGGAACTTGAAGAAGAAAAAACCAATTTATGCAACCAACAAAAAATTCATCCAAATAACCCAAGTCATGGAAGTAGCTCGAGCACTCACGGTAGTTCCAGCGAATAATGATGATGTATTTGGATATCAGTGCAAGCTATTGTATTTTTTGAAATCATTATTTGTGAAAATAAATCATTTTTCTTTTAATGTTGTGGACATAGTGTCTCAATTGAAAGACAAGTGGTTACCAATAACTATCCCATTTTGATGCCAAAGAGCCATTTATTCATATATAATAAGATACATTTTAATTTATTCTATTAAGTTGTCCAATGTCGCTTGGAAATGTTACACCATTGATTAAATATATGGATGATTAAATATTATAATGAATATATGTGAAATATGATGATATAAAAAAATAATCAAAACATCATATAAAAATGCATTAATCCAAAATTTAATTTATTTGAATATTTTTATAAGATATATGTGGATTTGTTTATGAATAACAGATTTAAAAAATCACAATAATTGCATTGTCACAAGTAGGTGTTTCTAAAAAAGGAGAAAATAGATACCAAGACATCGTATATTAATGCACATCATTCCAAATATGATTTTTCAACAACGATATTTACAATAATAAAAAATGGTATCCCGGTAATTTTGTAAAATAAATACGCACCAGGGGAAGATATACATTTCATGCACTAGTTTGATTTGCCTTTAACACACAAATGCCTAGTTACCTTTAATGCACAAATCCATCATATTAGGTAAAAGCACCGATACTACAATTTTTTTTGTGCCTGCCTCGGTACCTTTTGTGAAAGGTACAACACTAGGGCTTTCGGAAAAACATAAGCATCAATGTTTTTTATACAACTCATCAACACAGGCACATTGTTACGCATAACTACCTAGTGTGTTGGAGAAAATAAAAGCATCGAGGTTGTAATATGTTTTTTCCTGACCGAGTGCCCTTCCTAAGAAGTATTGCTTGAGGCATTTTTCGAAGTTATAAGCAATGGGGAAGTATAAATTTTAGGATCTGGTGTTGTTTGCATTCAACGCCCTGGTGAATGGTATCATAGATGGTACAAGCTAGTGATTTTTTATTGTTAAAGCACCAATGCATTTATAAATTAAACGCATTGATGCTACAAACATCTATTTCCAGTCCTGGTGATTTTATTTAAATTTATGGCATTGGTGCTTTTATACTTGTAGCACACTAGTGTGATATTTCTAGTAAGCGCACCGCTAAGAAAACATCCACTAAAACCTCTGACCACCCAAATGTTTTCATTTGTGATGAAATTCAATTACCAACTCCACTAAAACATCTACTACCACAAAATTATGTTGTAGCAAAGGTTTCTTTGACATATTTTTCAATTTTCTAACACTAAAAACCTTCGTTATAACCTCTGCTAGAAGGTATTTTCCTTGTAGTGTGATGTTAATGTTTCAGAATAGTTATATCAATAGAAATAAAGTGGGTAGGGATGGATTCTTTTTCATCATCACAAATCCTCTATAAATCACCCCATAGGGGTTTATCAAACTCCATGCCTTGGGAAATTTGGAAGATATCGTCAAGAGAATGCTAGATTTTGGAAGGTCTCTTGGGGTTATGTTTGAGTACCCTATTTTGTTCATTCATATAGCCCAAGTTTGTTGGGGTTAATGTAATGGAATATAAAGTGGTACATTTCATAATGAGTGGAGTTAACTCCCTGTTGTTACTTACATAGTTCAATGAATAATATATCTCAGTCATGTAATTGATTTTTTCCAACAATAGTATTATTTTCTTTGATATGTTTCTTTTCCGGTTGTATGAAAGAAAGAATATACTAAGAAATGTTTTTTTTCATTGATTGCAATGCAGTTTGATATAAAAAAACATATCTCAGGATCTATCCCTTGTTGGCAACCAGTTATATCATTTACCTAATGATTTTAATATTAAGGTATAGATATCTCTACTAGTCTATTAATTCATCTGTTGACTTAGACCTCCTACTAAGTACCACCTAGCCTGAAGTCTTAGTTCTTACACCATGTCGTAACTTGGTTGGCCTGACAATTGAATTGAGGACCTTCCCTCAACGAGTGAACTAATCCACTATTGAGCTACACTCCCCTTTCATGATGGACACCACTTCTATTTTGATCCAAAACATGTTGTGTCGATTACGACCTCCATTATTGGCCTCCCAAGCCCAATCTTGGCGCAAGCCCACTAGTTACCTTCAATCAATCTCAAGACCTGACTTTGATACCATGTTTAAATTTGGAAAATTTAGGAATTAAACCCAAGAACTACCCCTACAATCACTAAGCTACTTGCCTTTTCATGATGGGCACCCTTGTGGACTACTCTACTACTAAGCTAAATGACCTTTACATCATTGGAAACCTTAATAATTTGATCTAGAATATGTGGATTGCTACATACATAAATACCATTAAGCCACACTTTGAATCAAGCCTCCTTAGCCACATTCAATCAACCTCAATACCTCGCTCTGATACCTTGTTGAAAATTTCACAAGCTAGGAATCAAATTCATGACCTGCATTACTAACACCAAGCCACTTGGATTTTTCATGACAGGTGCCATTACCAATTTTATATCTAGTTGTGTTTCTAGAGTATATCTCTAGTACTCCCTTTAAGCGAGAATTTGATGCTAGCCTCCTAGACACTGCTAGTTACCCTCAAAATCTGGATCTATTGTCACGTTGAAAGATGGACATGCTAGAAGTTGATCCCTGGACCTATCCTCAACTCATAGGTTGTTCTACCATTGTCCTACATGACTTTTTCATGATCACCACCCTTATGAGTTTGATCTAAAATGTGTGGAATTATACCTTCATCAATTCCCTTAGGCCGCACTTTAGCTCAAACCTCCTTATCCATGTCCAATCAATCTCAACACCTCGCTTTAATACAATGTTGGAAGTTGAATAGGTTGTAAATAAAACACAAGGCATGCACCTACTAACATCAAGCCACCTACCTTTTTCATGATAGACATCCTTATCAATTTTATATCAATGTGTGAATTTCTATATTCTATCTCCAACATCTCGTTTACACCACATGTTGACTTAGGCCTCCTAGCCACTATGAACCAACCTAAATACTTGGTTTTTCTGCTATGTTGGAAACTATAGATGCTAATAGTTGATATTGAGACCTATCCCTAATTGGAAGGTTTCTATATGACCTAGTTACATTCTTTTTTTAGGGTGGGCACCCTTACTTGTTTAATATCAAATATGTGCATCACTACTTCCAACATTCCCCCCAAAGAACACTTTGGAGTAGACATCCTAGGAACTTCAAATCATTCTCAACACTTGGCCCTAATAACCATGTTGAGAATTGGACAAGCTAGGAATCAAAACTAGGTTTATTTCTAGATAGTAGGATGCTTTATCACTAAGCTACCCCTTTCATGATGGGAAATCTTGTAAGTTCTATATCAAGGTGTGGATTGACACCACTTTCACTAAGGCCTCATAGCCACCACTGATAAATATGAATAGACCCTTCTTGAAGTGACACATTGGTGTAGGCTTCCTAGCCACAACTAGTCCATCTCAACAACTCTCTCTAATATCATGTTGAAAAGTGTACAAGCTAAGAATCAAATCCTCTGGTCCTATCTCCCGTTGCAAGGCTAATCTAGCCTCTATCACTGAGGTACCTCCACATTTTTTGGTAGTCTCTTCTACTAATTCAATATCAAGGTGGGGATTGATGCTTCCAATGCACCCCTTGATGCCAAAATTTAGCTAAAGCCTCCTAGCCAACATTAATAAAGTTTAAAAAATGTGGTTGCCTTTAGATTAGAATTAAAAACCATATTTTCAAGGTTTCATAAGCAACTACATCTTTGAATAACTTAGACACTATTTTTTCAAGAATTACATGGGTTTATAGCCTAAGGGCACTTGTTAATGTTATTTTAAGAAAATATTTTTAAAAATATATGACCATATTCTAATTTCTTCCATTTATGATCAAATAATAATAAAAGTAGGCAAAGCATATTAATTTTAAAGTAGGTGCAAGGAAGTTTAAATTACCTTGGGAATTTCTTGAAGGGGATGGAAATATGCAGGATTTAGTCAATCTTGACCTTAATCTTAACATAAGGCATCAATGGAATATAATGGGAAATGTACAATTTAAGATGAAAGATATGTGATCTCACTCACAATGTGGCACAAGGCTATTAATTAAGTTTCATTTTGGATGGATCTTAGATATTTATTTCTATTAAGGATAAGTTGAACTAAAATTAAATTAAGTTCATAAATCTGTGTGTTTTTAAAGTAACTTTCCACATACTTCAACATAATTTATTTCCAATTGCTTTAAGATGTGTTGCTGCAAATTTCTTGTTTTCGTTCATTTGAACCTATAAACCAATGAAAAATGGGCCTTAGTCAAGTTATATTTCCTTAATAGCACCTCTTAGAATGATACATACCATGACATGTACTAGACACTAATCTATTTAAATGTGGATGAAACTCATATGCGGTTGTATATAAAAATAGATCATTACCTGGTTGGTTAAATCACAACTTTCAGTGCAATGGTTTTTGCATCTTTAGAAGAATGTTTGGATTAGTTACTTTATGTCAAGTGAAAATATGGCATTCTAATATCATAATCTGGTTACTCTGACCATGTTGGCATTTAACAGGTGAGTTCATTACTGAAGAATATAATGGGTGTCCCTTAAAATGGAGCTGCTTGCATGTGTGAAGGCCTTTATTGTATAAATTTCGATATCAGATTGCTCATTGATAAATATTTAATATTATTTTATCATGAAATATATTGGCATATTTGTGATTATCGAAAAAATTAATAATTGAGTTGGTAATTTTGTGTCCTTTCTGTTAATCAGACGAGTATCACAATGTTTAGACCCACTGTGTGCTAGGTAAAACCAATAGAAAGTATTTTCCATTATTTCTTTGATGTCTTGTTTGATGCCTCTTTCTAGGTTCATTATCTTTACCCCTTCATGAGGTTCAATTTTGGGCTCTTACCAATGCATCGAAGGAAAAACAAAATCTTGTATTCATTTCATTGTCCCTCGAATCAGAAAGTCCTTTTCTATATATCTCATAATTTAGTTGATGTAATTGAATCGACTAAAAGTAATTAGGTTATTTGAATAGTGTTTGCATCATAAAATTGAAAACTCTTTTTTTTGTTTGAGGGGTTTCATCCATACATTTTTTAAGGAGTCAAGCAAGGTCAACTGATTAACAATATTTTACCAATATTTTACACTATTGACAGCACGCTTTATCTCATGTGCATTGGAGATGATCGGTCATTCATGGTTGTTAAAATGACTACCGTTAAACTCCTATCAGGTACAAAGAATTCATTTTTTATTAAAAGTTCTTATCATGGGTTACTACCATGTAGAGAAAGCTCACTTTTTTTTTTCTTGTTTGAAATCTCTTTCCATTACACTAGCAATTTCTAGCCACTAGGTAACAAGGGAAATTGGCTATTGGTGGAGGTCCAAACAATGATGTTGTATGCCACATCAATAGCCTTCAAGAGAGTGAGCTATTTTGATTACCAAATTGAAGGAAGTTGATTCTATATAAATAAAAAACACTTTCATTTATGTTAATTAAACTGAAAACTAGTACCAAAAGCAGAGTAATTGTTACTTAATTTAGAGAGGAGTGATCGAAGGTCTAGGATCCCTCCCAAGGATGTATATTTATAGTGATGTAAATGATGTATAACTAGGAAAATATTATGGTTTGTCATGACCAATTAGTTATTAGAAACATTGATTTGTTTTAACCATGGATCTATTAAGTGTTGAGTGCAATAAAAAACATGAGATGTAAACCTTAATTTTTTGGGATATGATCCAAAGTTAACATGGATCTAGGCTTAGTTTATTCATGATTTTTTAATAAGGTGTGTTTTGATTTTTTTTTTTTTGACATTATATGGTAATTTTTATGAGAAATAAGAGGTAAGCACTTTTTCTATTTTTTTAGCATTACATTCATCTACATATAAACAAAATGTTGTAGATGCACCCCAGTTGGGAGTTTTAGATCACCTCACTACTTTCTTGGATGATATAGACCTTGTTTCCTATTAATAGGCTTGTTGGTACAACAAAGAATGCATCCTCTTATGAACCTAGCTACATGCCCTTGCATCTTGGGCCAATACACATAACTCTACAAGTTAGCCACAGTATTCACTACACCAAAGTGCCCTACAACCATGGAGGTGTGAGCATATCTAATTAGCTCTAATCACTCACCTTTAGGAACACACAGTTTATCCATCTTGTAGAGTAACACATCTTGGAGATGGTATTCAACGATGTGATCACCATCATGCACACAACTCTGAAACTATAACTGTTAACAGACCTCCTTGAAGTCATCATCCTATGAATATGCCTCTTTCTATGTATCATGGGTGAATGGATCTATATGCATAAGAGTCCCCAAAGATGTAATATTTGATGTGGATGGCCTTGAAATCATGTCGGATGAATTGTTTATGTTGCCCTTCTTATACTTGATCATCAAATGAAACTACTGTAAAAACACATCTACTTGTAATTTCTAGTTTGTTGTAGCTTACTCTAGTCTTACAAGTACTGTAATGGTTGGTGATCTGTGTGGATTACTGTCTCATTTCCCATCAGATAGTTCTTCCACTTTTTCACATATTGCACCATGCCATAGAGCTCCTTTTCATAGGTAGCGTAGTTAAGAACTTCCCCATGAAAAATTTAGAATGCTAACATACAGGACTTCCTCCCTGCATCAAGATAACTCCCATAACATACCCACTTGCATATTTATCCAATTCAAAATTCCATTGCAAGTTTGGTAATGACATAAATGTTTCTTGTTTAATCTTCCTCTTTAGCTCCTCAAAATCCCTCTACTGACCTTTTCCCCACTGGAAACTCTTTCCAATTGTTGTTATGGTGTGGAGAGGTGCCACTACCACTGAAAACGAGGCTATGAATTTCCTCAGGTACTGTGTTTCCGCAATGAAACTCTTGAACTTAGAAAAATTAGTAGGTATCATTCATTTCATGACGGCCTCCATCTTAGAAGGATCTATATTCATCTCTCCTCCACTGATCACATACCCCATATACACCAAATACTACTCCAAAAACTTGCACCTCTTGAGATTTTCTAGCAGTTGTTGCTTCTTCAGTGTTTCCAACACCTACGTCAAATGTGAAATATGCTCCTCCTAGGTAGCACTATATACCATTATATCATGCAAATAGGAAATAACAAATGAATCTATAAAATGGCAGAGTATGTCATTCATTAATTTCATAAATGTAGCTGGTGGATTACATAGGCCAAATGGTATGACTAACCACACATATTAAAATTTCTTGGTTTTGAGGTAGGTCTTCCACGTATCTTCTTGTTTAACTCGAACCTAGTGATATCCAAACTTGAAGTCTAGCTTGGCGAAGTATTTTTCTTTTTGTAACTAATTCAAAAAATAAATTATCATGGGCTGGGGGTATCTATTCTTCAGTGTGATTTTGTTCAACACCCTGTAATCTATACACATTCACCAAGTCTCATCCTTATTTAGAAAAATGATCATGGTTGACCCACATGGTTATGTACTCAGTCGAATGACACCCTATTCCATAAATTGCTACAAATATTTCTTCACCTCACTTGCTTCTATAACAGAATACCTATACAACCCGATATTTAGCAAGGGGGATTTTGTCAATAGGTGGATCTCATGTTCCACTTCCCTCTTAGGTGATAGTCCTCTAGGATCTCAGAACACATCCTTGTATGCCTGTAGCTACTCCTCCAATTATTATTTTTGTTTCTTAGTACATACCTCCAAGGGTTCCTTACCTCTTATTGACTCCTCTATACATTTAATTTCTCTTAAAAACAATAAAACATACTTCTTGTTGGAACTGATCAAATTCTTGGCTTGGTTGGCACTTACCAATGAAAGTTTTGACTTGCCTTTGTGAGCATTGATGATGAATGATTTTCAATCCTTGATGAGTAAATACGGGTTAGCTCTCCTCATAAATATTGAATCATGTATGTACATGTATGGACTCCCAAACACGACTCCACATACATCAAGGGGAACCACATCTAGATCTACTTCAACAATAAACTTCAGCACTAATAGAAAATCTAATTTTGCATTTTTTTGTTACCTTCAACTCTGCATCCTTATTTATCGATCCCAATGGATATGGGTTTGGATGATCACAAACTTCCAGCCCCAACTTCTTTACCATATTTGCTGCAATGAGATTCGCCTGCGATCCTGATTCAAATAGAGCATCATCTTTGTATTCTTAACCTGTATCTTTATATGGAAGAGTTTGGTCATTTCTTTATTGAAGGCTACTCAGATTCACCTCCTTCTGTAATAAGGTATAGGAACTATTCTAATCCACATATGAGTCGCTTTCAGCTTTGTTTCTCAAATAAATGGTCATGAGATTCTTCTTCTTGTTATATTTTTTCATGTTCTCCGGGTTTATATTTGGATGCAACTTCCAAATTTTTTCCTCTATATGGCCATCGATCTTGTAGTGGTTTCTAAGATATTTGCACTGGTGTGTTTTGGCTTTCATCTTCTTATATTTTCCCCCTTTTTCTTCTTCTTCCCCTCCTCAGAAGAGTCTAGTTGTTCCTTTTACTTCGATCCACGTGATTGCTCTCTCTTCAAGCCTATGTTCTCTATCTATTCTACTTGTACACAAGCCTCATCCACCTATTTTGGCTTTAACAACACCAATTTTTTGTGAAACCAGCTCCAAAAATAGAAGAAAAGAGATATCAATGCCTTATAAATAATCCACTTTGAAGGGGAAACCTCCAATACATTACATGAATGAACAATTCTTGGATGATACAAAAGAAAAAACCTCCTTTCTATATTTAGTAGTCCATGGGGCCATAATGTAATCCTATCCGAACTAACAATAATAATGTAAGGGCACAATAATAAAAATATGGGGGTTACAGTGGTACAACAATAACAATAATGGGGGCTACACTGACATAATAAGCGACTACACTATTAATATAGGGACTTAACATGCCCCTCTCCTTCAAACAAGTGTTGTCCTCAACGCTTGATTATTTCTTGATGCTTCTGTATAAAATTATCATCCTCCCATGTGGAATCTTCTACAGGAAGGTTCTTCCACATGCTAAGATACTCTGAAATTGATTATATTTGTCGAGTTCTTGTTTCTGTGACTGTTTCAGAACTTCTTTCAATGTGATGTTGATCTTCTTGTTGTTTCATTAGATTCTATACCAAATTTAGGTTATCCTTTAAGAGTTGGAGAACTTGTTGTTGGTGCTCGATGTGATCTTCCACTAATTTATCATCCATATTAGCTATTATTTGATCCTTCAAACCATCCAACTTAGCCTCCATTTCTTCTTTTAAACCATCTATTTCATCTTCGGTTGCTCTTCATAAGATCGAAATTTGTTGCACTTGGTATCGTAATTTTGATATCTCATAGTTCAATTCTTCCTCTTCATGCGTCATAGTATAGATTTTTGAGGTCTCAATGGGTATGGAATTATTTTTTTGAAGCATTATAGAACCCAACACTCATAAAAATTCTAAAATATGCCCTTGGAATCACTTCAAACTTCTTTTTCAAACAAACGTTATGCAATTTAAAAAACCAAATACACACCTTTTTCTTGTTTTTGAGGAGCTCGATATTGAAACTAAATTATCTCTGTTATTTCGAATCTTCAATATCTAAAATTGGACCCTGAGGTATCCCTCTAAATCCTCTTTTGAATGCCACAGGTCTGACCTGATTTGGATTCTTCAAGGCAAATTTATGTCCAATCTCCCACAATGACCTAATTATGGACTGGTTCAGTAGAGCTAAATTGTACGACTTTCCACGTGTCACTGTTTGCTCCTTTGTCTCTGAATTTAATAGACAAGAAACTAAATTCCATGTAATTCTATCCATTTTTTATAGAATTCCAATCCGATGCTCAGAGAGAGAGTTATGAAGCTTTTCCCACGATCACCTCTTTGAGATGAAATTCAGGAGCTTGAACAAGGCCTATCTTCCACAGATCATATCTCCAAAAATATTACAAACCAAGCTCTGAAATTTTGTGACAATGTTCCTCTGGATTTCATCTTTGCGCTCTGAAAATTTCAGCTTATGAACCTTCATAGAAAAAAGTTATAGCAAACATGTCACGATGACCTGTTTGGAGCAACAAAACCCTAGAATCCAAAGCTCTGATACCAAATGTTGTGAAACCAGCTCCAAAAATAGAAGAAAAGAGATATCAACGCCTTAGAAATAAACCACTTTGAGGGGCCAACCTCCAATACATTACATGAATGAACAATTGTTGGATGATACAAATGAAAAAACCTCCTTTCTATATATAGGAGTCCATGGGGCCACAATGTAATCCTAGCCAACCTAACAATAATAATGTAATGGCACAATAATAACAATATGGGGCTTACAAGGGTACAACAATAACAATAAGGGGGGATACACTAACATAATAAGGGACTACACTATTAATATAGGGAATTAACACAATTTCTCACACAAGTGGTGTTGCACACCCTCCAAATACTTGAAGAGTAAATCTGGGTTCTTTGGAGACATACCAAACATTATATTCATTTTCCTGAATTCCATGATGTACTCCTGCATGATTTGGCTTGAATTTTTCCTAACGTAATGCCAGTGGATCCATTGGTCCTCCACATACCCATTGGGATAAAATTTTGGCTTAATGAGGGTTTTTAAATATTCCCACTTAGTCACTAAAGGTTATCCCTCCAACATCAGGTTTTCCATATGGCTCTCCAACCAAGCCAGCGCATTTCCCTCCAATTTTAGTCACATAAATGAGATTTTTTTGTCCTTCTTCAATCTTATGGACATGAAAATATAATTTTAGTCGTTGTAACTAATGGTTCATCTTGAAATCGTAGATCTCTTTGTGGTATGGCTTGATATCATTTTTTTCTTCCATTTTAAACAAATATTGTGATTGGTTCACAACACTCGAACTGGGTTGATATTTTTCGGGCTCTTTTTTCGACTGATTCTTTGTTTCTCCTTGATCTTCTGATCCCCACTCTGATTTATCCTTTACATTCGAACCCCCATATTCTCCAAGTATTCCCAGATTTATATTAAAGGCTACCATGAGGAGGTTTACATTGCAGTTTATATCTACAAATTGTTGTCACCTCACCTCTTGAGGATCACGAGGTTCGTTTATAGACTTGTCGCCCATGATTAGGGTTTTATGATTTTTTTTCCCTATCGATCTAGATCCCTACAATATCCAAAAAATACATAAAGAAACCTAATATGATACCAAATGATCCTTAAATTTCCATGTATATTCCACTGGATAGTTTGTCACAACATATCTAATAATAATATATTAAAATACTGAAATTCTCACTATTACAATTTTATTACAATTATAGATTTGTACATTTAACTGTAATTAGTGAATGCATATGAATGGAAATTATGCAGAAAAGTAGAGAACATCAAAATACTATCACACACACATGACATAAAATATTCTCTCTGGGAAACCACTTCAGGAGAACACCCAGCTAGAAGGTGAGGTCGCTTCGCTCTTTCTCTATTTGAAAATATGGTTGCAGGTAAAAAGAAATAATGCATGTGGCCTATGGGCTACTACAATGCACAGGTACTCTCTGTGTGCTCTACCTCCTATACCTCTTGGCTATCTTTGCTCATCTATGGAACAAAATTCTCTAGAAATAATGGAATTCCTCTTCCTCCCAGTGGCTCAATTATAACAAAACTTGATAGCCTTCTAATGGTTCATTTTGACTACATCAAATATTAAATAGAGTTATAATATAGAATATTCTAGAGTATTTTACACCATAATCATGTAGCTATCCCCTTTTCCATGAATAATGGGGGATGAGGAATTCTCCCGAACTATAGGTGTGAAAATAGGAAGGTCAACTTCTGAGCTACATAACTTTTGCAATAGACTCTGATTGACACATTGCCTGCACCATTGGAAATATATATATATGTGTAGAATAGAATGAAATGGAATGGAACGAAATTTGTAAATTTTTACCCCCAAAAAACATCATTTAAGGCCTCAAAATTCTCCTAGAATGTTTTAGACCTCGTTTTTCCAAACTAGGTCCCAGTGGTAATAATGGTCCTATGAGATGATCCCTCCACCTTTTCCACTCCAAATGCATCGATATGGATGAAAAACAATATAATGATCAAATTTAGATCAATGAAACCCACGTTTGTCCTATTATGGAAGATGAGTAATGAATTAGACAACTGTTAGTATTTTTTTGTTATGATATGCAAATATATTGTATTTGTAGGTGTGTTTTGAAAATTGTATGCAAAATATTAATTTAGAATAGTTATTTGTGTTCCATGAAATTTATTTATATCCCTCTATTTAATTTGTTGGTTATACTCTATGTCAAAGTAAATCTTCGTTGGTTTAATTTTTGATTTTTTTTCAGTGTAAAATATTATTTTGCTAATATTTTCGCAAATCCAAAAAATATTTCTCTAATTTTAAAATATTTTCATAACATAATTTTCACTTTTTCCTATTTCCCTTTCCAGTTAACATAAGAATTTATTCGAAAAATCGATATTGTATAATGATTACTTCCTTTTAGAAAATCGATCGGTATTATAAAATACTCTTCTCGCCATTTAATTAGTAAATGCATGCATAAACATTGTTCCACAACCAGTTTCCATTATGGCAAGGTAAAACGATTTGTAGAAATAAATATGTACAAAAAAATATTTGTTCATTATTTTTTACACTTTCATATGCGTTATCCATTTATACATAACAAGTTTCTAGAGTGCAAATTACTGAATAATAAATGGTTAACTAAGGCTAATAATGAAATGTTTATGCTATAATAAAAAATTCGACTCTATATTCGCACTACACAATAAAGATAAAGTATTATGTGTGGAGAACCAGTGTGTGTAGAGATAAGGGAGTGTGGAAAATAATTTCATACAATATTTTGACCCCTGTTCTTTCGCACATACCTCATCCCCTGGGCATCCTTCATTTCACAAATATTCATAGCTCTATGAGTCTGATATTTTGCACAGTGGAAGATATTCACATACGCATTTATGGTTAACGTAAACATTTTTTCGAAAAATTGATATTGTATAATGATTATTTCTTTTTAGAAAATTTATCGATATTATAAAATACTATTTTCACCATTTATTCAACAAATGCATGCATAATTTTTGTTCCGCAACCACTTAACATTATGGCAGAGTAAAATTATGTGTAGAAATAAATATTTGTGGAAGAATATTTGTTCATTATTTTTTACACTTTCATATACATTACCCATCCATAGATAATAACCTTTTTCAGTGTGGATTATTGAATAATTTTTTTTTAATTGAGGCTAATAATGAAATAGTTACACTACATTAAAATATTGGACTCCATCTCTGCAGCCGCAACAACGATATCAAATGCATAACGTAAGTCCAAGTAGTCCAAATCCCATATATTTCGAGCTTAGTAAAGATCTAAATCACATAAAATCAATATATCAATTTCATTTCGAAATACAGGAAAAAAATATTCCATTGTTCACAATAGGAAGGTATGAAAAAAGTGTATTAAAAGCCTTTCCCAGACTCCGGAATGCACACAAATTTAAAATAATAAAAAAGTTATAATTATTCAAGCTTCATAGTCAACAGAAGTAATAAAATTAAAAAATTATTAACTGCATTTTATCATGTATCATTGGCAAATGTGTACATGACATAATAAAACAACCCAAATCATAAGTCTCCAATAGTAAGCAATGCAATCAGAGTAAGAACAACTATATCAAGTTACAAATTTCAATCATTGTAGTTATGATTCAAATAAATAAAGTATATCAAACATACATCTAAAATCTAAAATTGTTTTCAACTATTTAGTATAACTATGGTGAGTAATTGACAATTAGATTTAATATAAAAGTAAGAAGATTTTTTTCAAGAAATTATGTTCTATTGATGTTTCTGAGCAGTGTCACAGAATTCAGATGCATACAAGATCTTATGCAAAAAAAAATTGAACTCTGATTCTGAGACGAAATCGCTTATATTGGTAATTACTCATTAGATCATTCATTATGTTATTATGGCATATTCTCTTTAACTATATGCTCTTTCATTCTAGGAAAGTACACGTGTTCATCCCAATGGGGACTAGAATTGGGCTCCCATGAACCGTAATATGAAAAAAAAGTATCTGCAAAAGAAAACAAGGAAATATGCTTAGCAACTGATCCAAGTGGATATCGGTGGCCACCCACCTATTCCATTTGGACTAGCACCATCAATTCTTGCAGCTTTTCACATTCAATGCAACTTACTATTTTAGCAGGTTTTTGGGTCCTACGCTCTCGGAGCCGTTTTGGGGCCTTAATGATCCCGGTGGATATTGGTGGCCACCCACCTATTCCATTTGAACCCCCACCATCAGTTCGTTCAATTTTTAAGTTGCAGCACAACTTACTATTTTTAGCAGTTTTTCAGGTCTTGAACTTCCGGAGCCATTTTGAGGCCCTAAACGACGTTTTTTGGGAAAACCGGGAGCAACATGGTTCCATGGAAGGATGTTGCTCACATCGAAAGTTTTACTCCTTGGATAGATATTTCTAATGAGCAATTGAGCGCGAAAAATGGAGATCAGATGCCAAAGTTATGTCCTTGGGTAGTTGAAACACCAATTTACCCAAACGGGACCCACAATTTTGGCGCTTCATCTCCTAGGGTTAGATTTTTGGACATTTCATTTTTTCCATTGTTTATCAATAATAAATAGCCCTCACACCTCATTGTAACACAGTTCATAGGTCTGTAGCCACCACATCTCTTCTCATAGATACGCTACCAACACCCTAGCTAGTTTATTTCCATTATGTCTGTAAGAATATTTCAGTCATTATTTTATTAACAAAATGAAGCATTATTTCCACTGCATCTCTGTGTTTATGGTTATATTTGTATTCTATTACGTTCCTGCATAAATCCAAATGAGTGGTATCAGAGCGGTCTTCTTTGTCTCTGTTTTTCATACATGTCCCCAACGCAGTCAGGGTATAAGGAGTTACGGCTCGATCTGGTTGAACCCTTGCAAGGTCAAGCTCAGAAACACCGACGACCCCCCATGGAAAAAGAAAAGAAAGACAAGGGAGCAGGAGATCTTATCAAAATATTGCTTGAGGAGGCGCTCGAGAAACAAAGGAACGTGATGATGGATAACTTTGCTCAGATCCTTCAATGATTTCCCACCTAAGGCGCATCTGCATCCAAGAGCCACTCTGGAGGCACCACTCCCTTCAAGGTACAAATAAACTTTGACATTCCTATATTTGAAGACCGGATAGATGCATACGATGTAAATAGATGGTTAAATTTGTTGGAAGGGTATTTCTCGATCCATGATTTCTCTGACCAAGAAAAGATTATTTTTGCACTCCTCAAAGCCGCTCCCCATGTCAAATACTGGTGGGAAACCTACTGTGAGAAAGAGGATGAAGGGGAACCCTCTCTGTTCTCAGCCACACCCACTTAGAATTCATTCCAAGATGACATCAAGGAACAATATTACACCGTGGGGAGCTGTGAGGAAAAATACATCCAATGGACCATGCTATGGTAGTAAAGGGATCAAGATGTGCACGAACTAATGAATTTGTTCCATACCCTATGCAAAAAGTTGGGTATTAAAGATTAAGAGAGACATTTGGTGCTCAAGTACCGTGGCTATTTGCACAAACACATTTAGGAGGAAATGTAGTTCCTTGACATTACATCACTTGGCATGGAATATCGCTATGCCACCAATATCAAGCAGAAATTTAAGCAGAAGAAGCGAGACTTTGGATCTGCGAATCCAAAGCCAAGGAAAGGTGCCCCTGAACCGCAGAACAAGGGGAAAGGCCAAAGCGGGTGTAATATTCCCTTTCTTGATCTAGTCAAAGTAGATAGAATCAATCCATGGTACTTACCATGGTATTTTACCATGGTATTGACCCATGGTATTTCTTGTTGGTATTGACCCATGGTATTTCTTGTATTGACCCACGGTATTTCTAAGTAGCCCATCTTTAAAAAGAGGAGGAGGAATGAGAGAAACTCATGGAAAAACAAATTGGGATCTTTCTTTGTGATATTTTTTAGGGCTCAGGCGAGTTTTCAAGAGAGGATTTCAAGTGAGATCCTCAAGCTTCCTTCGGTGAGATTTGAAAATCTCACTCTAGTAAGCAAACCCATCTTCGGTGGTTTCTCTGATCACCCTGGCTAGTTTAGTTTATTTTATTTCTTCAGTAAAGAGAGAATTGTGCATCATTTTAATTTTCTATATCGTGCCAAGCTCACGTTTCCACTTTACCGTGTGATGGCCCACCCTTCACGCATGGTCAAACTTCCTTGGGTTGAATAGTAATAAAGTGTTCTCTTGAAGTCCATTTATGTATTTTTAAATGGAGATTCATAATACATCGTATGCACCTTTATGCTTATGGAGTTTATGGATATTTTAAATATGCACCTTTATGGATTTTATGGATATGGGTATTATAATCAAGTTTATGCTCATATTATTTTATGGCATTCTTTCCATATATTAAGAAGTATGTTACTCTAGTTTGTCATTTTATCAAGCATCCTTACAAAAGGGTGCCATTTCTTTACTGAAGCATATTACAGCGAGGTGACTCAGAACAACACCACAAATCCAAAGAAGGACACATGGAAGCAGTGTGAATTTAATAACAGCCCCACTCATAGCACAAACGAGTGTCAAGCCAAACAGTCATTGGTAGCTGAACTAAAGGCACCTGAATCAAATGCATTTTCTGATCCTGAGTTAGAACCAAACAAAGGCAATGACAAAGGGAAGAAAATAATTGATGCGGATCCCAGTGCCATTGTTTCCACCAGCAAGATCCAGAGGGAGGATCTCGAGGATCCATAGGAGGGGGAGCACCTCTTCCATTCGCAGATGTTGCAATTCCTTATTGATAACAGAAGCCAAAAAAACCTAATTTCACCAGAGTTTGTGAAGTGGCTTGTCCCATTGACCATAGCACACCCACAACCGTATACCATCGGGTGGCTTCACCCAGGGAGAGATATCCGCATCTGCCAACAATGTCGCCTTTCGTACAACATCAAGTAATTCACAGATGAGGTATTATGTGATGTTGCTCCTCTTGATGTAGATGATGTAATATTAGGCCAACCATACTTGGGGAGGTGACATGTTGTGTATGAGTCTAGGCCTCGTGTTGTTATTATTACTTTGGGAAATAACTTGTACAGGATACCAGACGTAGTGCCACCTCCTGTCATCTCTTTGACTACTGCAAAACAAAGAAGTAAGATTGTTTCCAAAACCAATAAATTTATTTTCCTTACAACTTGCTCACAGGGAAAGAAGAATATTGTGGCCACAACCTCGAAACAGGGCTCCCCTGCATGGCTGCAACAGATGGACAAAGTCATGGAGGAATACGAGGACATTTTCTCCTCACTCACAGAGGTTCCTCTACACTGTTAGGACAAGCACTCCATTGAACTGACCCCCAACGCATCGCTGCCTGATGTTACAATACCTCCTGTAACTACAAATACAAAATCCACACATGTACTGTCTGAGGCTAATAAAGAAACCAAAATTACTAAACACATCCAGCACATCCGCTCGTAGGTCCATGACATCTTCGACAAATCTAATACCCAGTTTAACACAACTTTCCTCATCTCATGGAGGATTTCAACGCAATGGGGACCATTGCTTCCTAAGGAGGGAGGAATGATCCAAGTGGATTTCGATGGCCACCCACCTATTCAATTTGGACCAGCACCATCAATTCTTGCAGCTTTTCACATTTAGCATAACTTACTATTTTTAGCAGGTTTTTGGGTCATGCACTCCCAGAGTCATTTTGGGGCCTTAGTGATCTAGGTGGATATTGGTGGCCACCCACCTATTCCATTTGAACCCCCACCATCAATTCGTTCAAATTTTAAGTTGCAGCACAACTTACTATTTTTAGCAATTTTTCAGGTCCGAACTTCTGGAGCTGTTTTGAGGCCCTAAACGACGTTTTTTTGGAAAACCGAGAGCAACATTGGTCCATGGACCATGTCGCTCACATCGAAAGTTTTACTCCTCAAATATATCTTTCTAACGAGCTATTGAGCATGTCAAACAGAGATCAGATGCCAAAGTTATGTACTCGGGAAGTTGAAACACCAATTTACCCAAACGGGACCCACAGTTTTGGCGCTTCATCTCCTAGGGTTAGGTTTTTGGACGTTTTAGTTTTTTCATTGTTTCTAAATAATAAATAGGCCCTAGAGCCCCATTGTGACATAGTTCATAGGTTTGTAGCCACCACATCTCTTCTCAAAGATATGTTACCAACACCCTAGCTAGTTTATTTCCATTATGTCTATAAGAATATTTCAGTCATTCTTTTATTAGTAAAATGAAGCATTATTTCCACTACATCTCTATGTTTATGGTTATATCTATATTCTATTGCATTCCTGCATAAATCTGGATCAACAGCTAGGTTAGGTGACATCAATACAATTAACAAATCCTATACATGGGGCGCATGAAGATAAGATTTTGTAGTTTTGATGATTTATTCAAGTTCGGAGCGATGACGAAAAACATTGGAGATGCCCTTCTAAGTGAAATTCGAAATGTCTCTGATCACTTCTGAACTCGTCCAAGGATACCACATCATGATCCTCTATGGTGTTTTTAATTGTATCACTTAACTATATTAGGAAGCGTGTGAGGAGGTAGTTATGTGGATGTGGGTATGTGGATGAGGATTGTGTGGAGGAACAACATGCGAAGGTGGTTGTGTGGCGGAGGTTGTGTGGAGGGAGCATGTGTGAAGGAAGCTTTTGTGGAGATAGAAATGCAAGTGAAATGCAGGATTTTTCTTTCATTATTTAGCGATAGAAGTAGAGGAAAATACTATGCTACATTGCAACTATTAATCTTATTTTATATATACAAGTTTCCCCCACACGATCAACATAGTAACACCATGATATGAGATTCATATTGAGAAAAGTAGCTATGAAAAGATACATGTTAATATTATTATATAATTATACTTAAATTTATTTTAATTAATAGAAAATTGTGTGTTATTTTAAATTTATTTTTATGAATAATTTAATTGAATTTGAATAATTATAATATCGATATTATTAATTTTTATGTATTTTGAATATTATTGGTGTAGTAAAAAATTAAAATATAAATACAATTAAAATTCATAAACATGATTATAGATTAAAAAATTAGTTAAATTTAAATTTATATGGTTTATGACATCTTTTCTATATATATATATATATATATATATATATATATATATATATATATATATATATATATATATATATATTATTTAAACAAAAAAATACATAGGTTTGGGTTATTAGAAAACTAGAACAATAGCACTTGGTCATTACCATTGTCGATATAATCAAGTTTTCAATGAAACTCAATAAAGTAAAATAATAAGACTAAGAATAATCCTATCTAGTTGTATACTCCCTTAGTCTATACTTAATATTATGTTTATTGAAAAATTCACGAATGATGAAAAGAAAAGTACAAAAATGATTTCTGGACACTAAGAGGGTGAGTGTACCATACCTGAAAATTTACGGATTTAAATTAATAGAACACTCTTAAATAATGTACCTCATTCCTAAGCATGATTATATTATATTATATTATATTTATTTTATTTTATTTTTTACACATACATAGATTATGATATTTTGGAGAATTATTGACATCTTATCTTTTGATTGAAAATGCTTTTACAGATTAAATCTTGTATTAAATGTCTCTAAATTTGTTCCATTCGTAAGTTAATTATTATTCTTATTATTTCCCATTATTTGTTAGCTTCCCTTAATATTTATCATTTATTCTTTCTATTATATGAGGCCCTTCCATATTCTAGGCCAATGGTATGGGGAAAATTTGCCAAAAAAAGTTGGGGATTCATGTGTTTGTATCGACCCGTCATGTCATCATATGTCTTATACACATCATTATAGCACATTACACAACCCTTACAATGTTCAAGCTCTATACGCTACAACAATTAATACACAAACATCATAAAAAGGTAATGGTTGAATTCATATTGGATTATTTATGTACAACTAATATTATGGTTTTGACTCCATGGCTATACCTTGGAATTCCTTAGCCATGGAATTATATCATATGAATTACCTCACCAGCCTGATGTGCATATGTTTTAGGGATTGATGGATGATTATAACCGTGACACACAACCATGGCCATGTGGGTAGTTAGGAAAGGGACATACTAGATCTTAGGGATTTATCCCATGATAATTGATACTCCATTGGCAGTAAGCGAAACCACCCTACCCACTCCTCTGCCCTCAACATCATTTCCAATATGGAGTTTTTTACGACAGAGCTCTACATCCCTAATAGATGGCCTTCTTTGGGCCTTTGGGTCCCTTTTTGGGCCTTTTGGGAATGCACCTTTGGTACTATGTACTTTAGGATGGTTTCTATATCCTTACTACTCTCGCACCTTCGCCATCAAACTCCATGGGAAAACTTGCCAGATTTCAACCATTTCTCAATCTTTCGTTACCATGGCATTTTTAGAAGTTTTTAGTTAACTGGTATATTATTCTATTGCCATGTATAGTGGCATACAATGGTTATTTCTCGTATTTAAGTTCTGAACATGTTATCTGCAATTCCTACTCTAAAATTTTCTAATAATTTTTAATTTTCTTATGGTTTTTTTCCATAGATATATGGTCTACATAAAGGCTCAACTTCCTTTATCATAGTTGCAACATATTCTATTTTTCTTTGGAGGGAAGGATAAACTCTACCCTTACAATGTATTTATTTAGTTGTTTCAATTCAAGGCCTCAAGGGTTTAGAGTCACGAATTTAGAGTTACTACGAAAAGGAGGTTTAGGTCAAGGTATTATCTCTGCCTTATTCTCAGTTTCTTCTTAACCCTAAGTGAACTAATTAACACTTTGGTTTCTGTTGATTACTATTAACAACTTACCCATACTCTGTCTTGGGAGGTTTGGAGTTCCATCAATTCTTTTTTGCTATTATTCCCTTCAACGGAGCAACATACACATGGCAACACCTCAGTGGAGAGTATACATAAATTGATTCTATCTTTATATATAATGTATATTTTTTCGAGTGCCTTTAAAATTAAAACTAGGGTTTTGAGTATTTTGTTAGTTGTTTTTATAAAGAACCAAATATGTCAATCTTAATTGTTTCTTGTTAGAATATAATCTTTGCATTATCACAATCTATTTTATCTAAGTAAGTAGTTATCAATGAATTTAATGTATGCTTAATGTGTTTTGGTTCAGACATTTTTCTTTTATGCTATGTATATATTACATATGGGTTTCTATCTTCGTAATGGTCATTCCTATATATATATATATAACTAAGTTATCGATTTAAATCTTTGAAAATTCAATATGAGCTACCACACTCCTCCTAACCGATGAATAGATGTCTCTAAGTAGTTCCTCTAGCACTGTAGACTCATTTTTTGTCTAGATATAATAAACAATTTCAACACAATCACTTCCTCAGACCTTGAGTGTTGTTCTAAATATGGGTTGAATACTTTAATCACATAGATCTAGTCTTTATTTCCCACTAGAACCTTTTTTAATTTGTAAATTTCCTTTCTCTCTAGAAATCTTGTTTTTAAATCATCTCCCACCCATGACATTTCTCTCCATACATGATCCTTCTGGTGGTAGGGAAAAATCCTCCCTACAAGATGGAGGATTTTAATTTTATGTGTCTATGTCCTTTCTTGGAACAATTGTTTCTTAACACTTGGGAGCCTAAGTGCTCACTAGTACCTCCTCTTATATTTTTCAAAATGTCAATAAGTAAAAAAAATAAAAAATCATTAACAATATTAAATATTTACAATCTCACAAAAATAATCAACTTTTAATTTTCCATTTTCAAGCTTATAAAATCATAAAATTCTAAATAGAAATTATAGTTTGGTTATCTTCACAAGTATTTTCTTTGTGAGCTGGGAGACCTTGTGGTCCATTTTTTTTCTAGATTGAGCTAGACAACATCTATGAAGCCTCTCTTCCTTCCACTAGTGATTTCCCATGATGGTATTCACTTACTAATCAAGGTTCATTTTCTAAAGATACTTTTTGTATCCATTGCCCCACATTCTCTTCTATTTCTTGTTTAAAACTACTCCTATGCATCCTTTGTTAAGGATCACAACTTGAATATAGAAATAAAATTGGCTATAACATTATTTTATTATTAAAAAATTTAATTCTATTAAAAAATAATCTATAAATATGTATATAATTTCCAAATATTTTTGTTATATTATTAAAAAATAAAATTGGATTCTAGATACTTCCTAAAAAATAAAAACCAAAAAAAAAAAGTAAACATTTTAAGAAACAAATAAAACATAAAACTGATTTCAATAAAAGTTTTTATTTATATTTAATATCTAGGAAGTGCTTTTATGAGAGTTAACTCAATAATTTGAATAGAATATATGCAATCATTTATAAGAGCTACTTTAACAACTCAATCACTTGAAATGATGTGTTATCCCACATTACAAATAATAACAAGTAATCAATATCTTCACTCTCTACTAACCACTAAATTGTTATGGAAATATAGATAAATAAAAAATAACAACACATAAAGGAAATACCACATGGATACCATAAATTATGGTGGAAACCCTTGCAGGACAACTAACTCTTAATAATATTTTTATTATTTTTTGATCTGAAGACACAGATCTTACAATGGAGTGAGAATGCTTATAAGTAGGCTACATTACATGAAATTAACATGGGTAACAACATGAATTACACAAACCTATAGCCCATAAAATCCCAATGATAATCCTCAACCCTAATAATTCCCTCAAACTTCACTAAGCATATAAACTTGATGTTAGGTCCCTATATTACTAGTATAGTCCCTTATTGTTGTTAGTGTAACCCCCTTATTGTTATTATTGTACCCCAGTAATCCCCATATTGTTATTATTATGCCCTTAAATTATTATTGTTAGGTCGGCTAGGATTACATTGTGGCCCCACTAGGATTACATTATGGCCCCATGGACTCCTATATATAGAAAGGGGGTTTTGTAATTTGTATCATCCAAGAATTGTTCATTCATGTAATGTATTGAGGGTTGCCCCCTTGAAGTGGCTTATTTCTAAGGGATTTATATCTCTTTTCTTCTATTTTTGGAGCTATTTTCACAACATTTTGTATCAGAGATTTAGATTCTAGGGTTTTTCTACTCCAAACAGGTCATCGTGGCATTTTCGCTATAAGTTTTTTCTACGAAGTTTCAGAAGCTGAAATTTTTAGGGTGCGAAGCCAAAATCCTGAGGAACATCGTCAAAAAATTTCAGAGCTTGGTTCATAATATGTTAGAAGATATGATCTGTGGAATTTAGGTCTTTTTGCAGGCTCCTCAATTTAATCTAAATATGTCATCGTGGCATTTGCGGTATAACGTTTATTCTACGAAGGTTCAAAATCTAAAATTTTTAGGGCACGAAGATGAAATCCTGGGGAAACAAGTCAAACAATTTCAGAGCTTGATTCACAATATTTTCAGAGGTATGATCTGTGGAAGGTAGTGCTTTTTCAGGCTCCTGAATTTCATCTCAAAGAGGTGATCGTGGGAAGATCTTCATAACTCTCTCTCTCTGAGCATCGGATTGGAGTTCCGTAAAATGTGGTCACAAGTACATGGACTGTAGTTTCTTTGTATCAATTTTAGAGCTAAAAGACAAAACAATGACACGTGGCAAGTCATACAAGTTTCTCTACTGAACCAATCCATAATTAGGTCATTGAGGGAGGCTGGACATAATTTTTCCTTGGAGAATCCAAAACAAGCCAGACCCGTGGCTTTCAAAAGATAATTCAGAAGGCTACCTCAGTGCCCAATTTCAGATATTGAAGAACCACCATCACAAAGATAATCCAATTTCAATATTGAGCTCCTCAAAAGCAAGAAAAAGGTGTGTATTTTTTTTACGAATTGCATAAGTCTTGTTTGAAGAATCAATTTGAATTGATTCCAAGGGAATATTGTAGAATATATATCAGTATTGGGTTCAAAAAAAATTCCCCGTCAAAATAATTCAACACCCATTAAGCCTTTAGAAGGCTCTACTATGACTCATGAAGATGAAGAATTGCAACATGAACTATCAAAATTACAAGAGCAAGTGCACCAAATTTCTCTCTCACAAAGAGCAAAAAAAAATGAAATGGATGTTTTGAAGAAAGGCGTGGAAGCGAAGATGGATGGTTTGAATAAAGGTGTGGAATCTAAGATAGATGGCATGGAATCTAAGATGGATGACATGGAAGCTAAGATCGATGAAAAAATGAAAGACAACATGGAAAACATGAAGAATGATCTAAAAGCAGACATGGAAGGTTTGACAAAGTTGATACAAGAAATGTTTCCTAATGGTGAAAGGATAGTAGAGGAAACTCATGATGAGAACAAAATAAATGTTAATCGTGACTTCATAAACTCTAATGTTGGCGGGAAGAACCACCATATTCCAAAAATGGATATGAGGAAGTTTGATGGAAAGGATCCTGTAACATGGATACTACAGATGGAGCAATATTTGATCTCCATAACGTGCAAAACACACAAAAGGTACGCATTGCAACTTTACATTTAGAACAAAATACATTTGTATGGTATCGATGGCTTTGCTCCCGTAAAAAAATTGTCACTTGGTCAATTTTTACGGAGGAAATGATAGCAAATTATGAGGATACAAAGAGCAACACCTTCTTTAGCCAATTGATAAATCTCAAACAAAAGGGTTTAGTGGGGCAGCACATTGAGGACTTCCAAAATTGAATATAAGGGTAACTGATATTCCAGAGGAACACAGGATTGATCTCTTCATAGGCACTTTAAAGGATAACATCCAACATGAAGTTCACGTTTTGGAACCTGATTCATTGGAGAAGGCATTCAGGTTGGCAAGAAAAATTGAATGTAAAATTATGGCGACAAGGAAGCCTATCACTCACTTCTATAAATAAGGAAGTGTTGCTACGCCTAGATTTCCACAACCTACAAGGTTGACACCACAAAAATTGGAAGAAAAAAGAGCAAAAGGGCTTTGCTACAGTGGTTATAGAAAATACACTAAAGGTCATAAGTGTGCTGAGAAGAAATTATTTTACATAGATTGTGAAGAAGAAGAAGAAAATGAACAAGAAGAGGATATACACCAGGAACCAGCCCTAGAAGAGGAAGAAATGAGTCCGACCATATCGTGTAATGCATTGACAGGAATTACCACTCCTCAAACTCTCAAGATAGAAGTACATATCAAGAAGAAAAAGGTAATAGTGTTGATTGATACAGGTAGCACCCATAATTTTATTCATTTTAAGGTAGCCAAGGAATTGAATTGTTTCCTATACCTAGCACTAGAATTTCAAGTGATGGTTGCAAATGGAGGAACTATAAATTTCTCTGGAAAATTCCATAATATCAAGCTAACCATGGGGGAATATGTATTGAATAGTCTAATGCTTTCCATTCCTATGGGAGGTGATGATGGTGTACTAGGAGTACAATGGTTACAATATTTGGGGATGGTAGCTTTTAATTTTCAAGAACTTTTATTGAATTTTTTTCAGAAGGAAAGGTAGTCGAATTACGAGGTATTTCAGGGAATCCAGGAAAGATAATAAGCTCTAATGTCATGAAAAATCTTCTAAAGAAAGAACAACGAGGCATAATTGCACAATTATGCTCACTAGAAGTTCCAACATCAAAATCATCTATTTCTTCAGATATCCATCAAGTCTTGGACAATCATTTCATGGTGTTTGAAACTTCACTGAGGACTCCCACCTATTCATGATCATGATCATGCTATTCATTTGATTCCAGGAAGTGTTCCTCCAAACATCAGGCCTTATAGATATCCTTATGTCCAAAAGAGCGAAATTGAACATATGATTGCAGAAATGTTAGAGGTAGGTATAATTCAACCTAGTCAAAGTTCTTTCTCTGCTCTTGTAGTATTGGTACACAAGAAGGATGGATCATGGCGAATGTGTCCGGATTATAGGGAGCTCAATAAGCTCACCATTAAAGATAAATTTCCCATTCCTGTGATCGATGAATTATTGGATGAATTACATGGAGCAATTTATTTTACCAAGTTGGATCTTCATTCAGGATATCATCAAATTAGAATGAAGACTGAAGATATTCCAAAAACAGCATTTCGAACTCATGAGGGTCATTATGAATTTTTGGTCATGCCTTTTGGCTTTACCAATGCACCTTCTACATTTCAAGGGTTGATGAATTCCATTTTCAAACCCTTCCTTAGAAAATTTGTGCTAGTATTTTTTGATGATATACTAATCTACAGAAGGTATTGGAAGGATCATGTTGAACATGTTGACAAGGTGCTCAAACTATTGCAGGAGAAACAATTATATGCAAAAACATCCAAATGTTTCTTTGGAGTACAAGAGGTGGAATATATGGGTCATATTGTATCTCACGAGGGTGTTAAGGTAGACCCTAACAAAATTAAAGCCATTAAGTAATGGAAAGTCCCCACAACCATAAAGCAGTTGCGAGGATTTCTCGGGTTAATAGGGTATTATCACAAGTTTGTTAAGAATTATGGGAGAATAACAGCACCTCTAACAACATTATTGAAGAAAGATGCATTTTCATGGACTCCTGAAGCAACAAAGGCCTTTGAACATCTTAAAGAGGAAATGCACCTAGCACCGATCTTATCTACACCAGACTTCACAAAAACCTTTATTGTGGAATGTGATGCCTCAGGAAATTGAATTAGTGTTGTTCTAATGTAGGAAGGAAGACCCATTGCTTTTGAAAGTTGTCCAATCAAAGGAAAGTATTTACAGAAACCTATTTATGAGAAGGAAATGTTAGCAATATTGCATGCACTAAAGAAATGGTGAGCTTACCTAATGGGAAGACACTTCAAGGTAAAAACTGATCATGATAGTCTTAAACACTTTTTGGAACAAAGACTATCTTCAGAAGAGCAGCAAAAATGGGTCACAAAGATGTTGGGTTATGACTTTGAAATAATCTACAAAAAAGGAAAGCTTAATGTTGTTGCAGATGCACTCTCAAGAAATAATGAAGAGGTGGAAGCATTTTTTTGTGCCATTTCTATTATCCAACCAGATTGGATAACCGAAGCAAGAGATGAATGGAAGAAGGAAAAAGATGTATGGACACTCATTCAAAAGTTGCAGCAAGATCCTAGTACATCTGATACATTTAGTTGGAAAATTGATTCTTTATGGTACAAAGATCGCTTATATCTTTGTAAGAATTCCCAACTAAAACAAAAGATTCTTCTGGAATTGCACACTTCTCCTTTAGGAGGACACTCGGGATTTTTAAAAACTTACCACAGGGTGAAGAAAGAATTTTTTTGGGATGGCCTTAAATCCGATATTCAAAAGTTTGTGGCGGAATGTTTGGTTTGCCAGCAGAATAAAGTGGAAACAATTAAGACCCCAGGACTTCTACAACCTTTATCCATTCCAAGTCAACGTTAGGAGGAGATTTCAATGGATTTTATCACAGGTTTACCTAAGTCCGAAGGAAAGAGTGTCATCATGGTGGTAGTTGATAGACTTACCAAGTATGCACACTTTTGTGCATTATCTCATCCATTTAAAGCAAGTACAATTGCTACTACATTTATGGACACAATTCAAAATCTACATGGAAACCCAAGGGTTATTGTGAGCGACAAAGATCCCATTTTTATTGGAAATTTTTGGACGAAGTTATTTTCTTGTTTGGGTACTCAATTAGCTCATAGCTGATCTTATCATCCTCAATCTGATGGTCAAAATGAGATAGTAATTAAATGTTTGGAAGGATATATTTGTTGTTTTGTATCTGATAAACAAACATAAAGGGTTAAGTGGTTACCTCTCGCTGAATGGTGGTATAACACTTCCTTCCATACTGCAGCAAAAATGGCCCCATTTATGGCACTTTATGGATATCATCCACCATCCATCACATCATCTTTAAGAGAAAATTCGAAGGTTCAAGTAGTGGAAGATCACATCGAGCATCAACAAGAAGTTCTCCAACTCTTAAAGGATAACCTGAATTTGGCACAAAATCGAATGAAACAACAGGTAGATAAACATGGCAGCGAGAGAATTTTTGATGTAGGAGACTCGGTATTTTTACGGCTACAACCATACAAATAGATGTCCCTCAAGCAAGCTAAGAAGGATAATAAGTTATTGCCAAAGTACTATGGGCCTTACAAGGTGTTGCAAAAGATTGGTACTATGGCATAGAAATTGGAGCTTCCTGCTTCTTCACGAGTGCATCCAGTTTTCCATGTTTCATGCTTAAAGAAGGTTATAGGTGAAAATCTTCCAGTTCAAATAATATTGCCAGAACTTGATGAGGAAGGAAAAATCTTATTGGAACCTGAAGCAGTCACGAAAACAAGAACTCGACAGCTATGGAATCGATCAATTTCAGAGTATCTCATCAAGTGGAAGACCTTACCCACTGAAGATTCTACATGGGAGGATGAGAATTTTATACAGAAGCACCTAGAGCTACTCAAGTGTTGAGGACAACACTTTTTTGAAGGAGAGGGGCATGTTAGGTCCCTATATTGCTAGTATAGTCCCTTATTAATGTTAGTGTAACCCCCTTATTGTTATTATTGTACCCTAGTAACCCCCATATTGTTATTATTGTGACCTTAAATTATTATTGTTAGGTCGGCTAGGATTACATTGTGGCCCCACTAGGATTACATTATGGCCCCATGGACTCCTATATATAGAAAATAGGTTTTGTAATTTGTATCATCCAAGAATTGTTCATTCATGTAATGTATTGGAGGTTGCCCCCTTGAAGTGGCTTATTTCTAAGGCGTTGATATCTCTTTGCTTCTATTTTTGGAGCTGGTTTCACAACACTTGGTCCTAATATCTTTGTTGAAATCCATATAAAAAAGTTACCACCCACGAGAATACATGGGAAACTTGACATTTTATCCATCAATTTACCTTGACACTTTTTTAATACATGATTCATCAACCATCTCACACACCTCCATACATCTAGTATACGAGTACACATGCTACGCTCATACCTATTCAAGTGATATATTCCACAACTTTCATCTCACATAACTCCATGTGCCGCTGCACTCAACATGTATGCCTAATTAACATGTCTTACGTTGAACTAAACTTATATGTATTGAAGTGGTTCATTCCACAACTTGATCATATATCTTCTCTATGCATGAGAAATATGAAATGATGTGCTATTTTGATACAACATGTATGCCTAATTAACATGTATTACAACAATCTTGGGCAACACATCTTTCCTATAACTACCTGGTTTACAATTTGGACCAAACACTAAACAGTCTTCATCCATTACTGCAACTCTCCATAACATGTTGGACCCTTCGCCAAGCCTTGACGCTATCTACTCCATCTATGTAGCTACACAAAATTTTCCTTGGTATATATCTAACCAATCCTGATCCATAATTTTCACAAACTCCGTAATAGCCACTCAACAATAATATGTGATGCTTGTCTCACCTATCCCTAGCCTTCAAACTTCATTTGCACCAATAATTTCTCATTGGCCTAGCTTGTGTCCATTCAACATACATCATTCCTCTCTTCCCATCATTCCTAATTACATGCGACCACTACCTATTTCCTTGAAATCCTTCCACTATTCCTGTCATCTTTGGTGAAATTTACCTACATGTCTACCTACTCAACCTACCCATGTACATAAGAACCATGGTTTCTATAGAACTTGAAATTAAAACACAAGGTTTGTTCCTTAAAGTACCTCCATATATGCTCCAACAACCTCTTCTACGATCATGCATTCCTCTAGTCAATTCCTTGACCACTTCATGCACATATATATGTAGATCTCCATGCTCATCTAGTCAGATAAATTTAAGATGAGTTAATCACTCTAAGGATCAAGTCAAATCACATGCCTAAATATCTACCATATACATCATATGTGTACTTTTTAGGCCTCATTGAACCACCCATCCCCTACACTCCTAAGCTCAATATTCTAGGCATACATTGCGGCCCTCGCCATGCCATGCACTCTACTCCAAGCTCCTCATCATCCATGGAAGCATATTCTATACCAATGGATGCATTTTTCTACCACATTTGACGAAAAACCTCACCACATATGTGTTTCCTACCTTGGAGATATATGTTCATGCAACTACATGGACTCCTTACTATAGAAAAACCATCCTAAGCGCACCTTGGATATACAACACCCATCTATCCTCGACCCATGTACAATAAAAAAACATTTTTTATATAGAATTATTTTTACTTATGTATAATACCATTATTATAAGAAGAAATATAAATAAAAATGTAATAGCAACAAGGGAACAACACATGGACACCATAAATTATCCTGGAAATCCTTGTGGAAAAACCAACTCCTAGTAATAGATATATTATTCTTTGGTGTAAAGGAATATTTTAATGGAGTCATCACACCTATAAATAGGATGCATTACATGAAAATACCATGGGAAAAGCCCTGGGTTACCAAAAATTTAAGCGTGTAAACTACTATTAGTAAACTTGTTAATGATTGTATCAAATTAACTCTATGACTGAGTCAAGTTTACTGTAATGATATGTTATTGTGAGATGTTTCACACACACACACACACACAAATTTTTCTTGAGATAATCATAATTTTAAAATGTACATGGGAGCTTGCATGGAGATGCTACGCAATTTTGGTGCAATAAGAGCAAGTGGAAATACAATTTCAAGAACATGTGTGTTCTCATAAATGTTAGTTTGTTCATTTTTTCCATCTTTGGCCTTTGTCAAACCTCCATGTAGCTTCTAATATTTCCTAGGAACATATGGATTATTTAATAAATTACATGAACATGTTCTTAATAAAATAAAATTTTTTTTCTTTTATCCATAAAGGATCTGGATTTATGCAGGAACGCAACAGAATAAACATATAACCATAAATACAAAGATGCAGCGGAAATAACACTTCACTTCATTAATATCAAAGAACTAAAATTTGCTTACAGATAGAATGGAAATAAAACTAGCTAGGGCACTGGTAGCTATCACTGAGAAGAGATGTGGCAACTACAAGCCTCTGAACTAAGTTACAATGAGGCTCGAGGGCCTATTTATTATTTAGAAACAATGATAAATCCTAAACATCCAAAACCCTAACCCTAGGAGATGAAGCGCCAAAACTATGGGCCCCATTTGGGTAAATTGGTGTTTCAACTTCCCGGGGACGTAACTTTGGCATACGATCTCTGTTTGACGTGAACCATACCTCGTTCAAAATATCTATTCGAGGAATACAAATTTTGAGTGGGCAACATTCGTCCCCCTGGTTTTCCCAAAAAACGTTGTTTAGGGCCTCAAAACGACTCCGGAAGTTCAGGACCCGAAAAACTGCTAAAAGTAGTAAGTTGTGCCGAAACTGAAAAAATGAAAGAGACAATGGTGGGGCCCCAAGTGGAATAGGCAGGTGACCACCAATATCCACCTGGATCATTCCTCCCCCCTTAGGAAGCAATGGTCCCCATTGCGTTAAGTTCCTCCATGAGATGAGGAAATTTCTGTTGAACTTGGTCCCTAGTGAACCACTTTCCTTGGTTCAGGAGTTGGCCAGCTTTGACAACTCGATACAGCTGGATATTTTGTTGGCGAGTGTTCTCGATTTGCATGTCCATGATACAATTTGTGGTGGCCTGTTCCATGCAGTCTGGGTTTAACTCTGTTGGTGTGAGTTGTTCCGCAATGTCAGAGGTGTCCAGTAGAGGTTGGAATTAAGGACAAAGACAGTCCACATTGAATACTGGGTGCAGACCAAGGAATGGTGGAATAATGAGCTCAGATGCATTTTTCCCTACAGCCTTGGTGATGGTGTACGACCCATATCGGAGCGGGAAAAGCTTGCGGTGGGGTCCAGTGAGGCGCTCCTTCTGCAAATGTAGCCATACTTTGTCGCCCACTTGGAAGTTGTGTGGAACCCGACATTGATCATGGAATTTATTGTACTTAGCATTGGATTTTTTCAATATGTCATGAACCTATTAGTGGATGTGTTGAATGCGCTCAATGAAGCTATTTTCTTTGTCAACTTCAGACTAGACATGAGCCGAATCGGCCCGAGTAGCCACAAAAGGCATGGCTACGTGAATGGGACATAGTGGCTGGAATCCCAAGCCCACCTGAAAGGGGCTATGGCCAATTGAACTGTGGAGAGCCCGGTTATAACTATGTTGTACATAGGGGAAGCTCTTGTCCCATGTGCATGGATGCTTTGAATTGTACATGTGCAGAATGTGTACAATCATTCTGTTAACAACCTCTGTCTAGCCATTTGTTTGGGGATGGAAAGCTGTGGACTTGGTGAGCTTGGTGTCCAACATTGACCAGAGGCTGGACCAAAATGTGCTGAGGAACCTGCTATCCTGATCTGATATGATAGACTGTGGGATCCCAAAGTGCACCCACACTCGTTCAAAAAAGAGTTTAGCAGTGGCTTCTGCTGTGATATTCTTCTTGCAGGCCGCCATAATGGCCATCTTCAAGAATATGTCGACGACCACGAAAGCACAGTCATTTCCATTCTTAATAGAAGGCAAGCCCGACATGTAATCCATGGAGACAGATTCCCAAGGTCGACTAGGGGTAGGTAGTAGAGTATATAGGCCTTGCTTCTTGATGGTCAGTTTGGCAATGGCACAAGTAGTGCAGGATCTGATGTGCTTCCTGACATCCTTTCGAAGGTTCGACTAATAGAAATACTTCTGTAGTACTGCTACTATTTTCTCGACCCTGTAATGCCCAGTGACTCGACTGTAGTGTGCTTCCCATATCATCTTGGCACACTCTCTTGAAGGAACATGAAGGTGTCCCAGGTGACATAAAAGTGCATCTTGGAGGTGAAAATTTGGAACTTGCGTACCCCCAAGAGTGCCTTGTAAGTGTGGCCGAATTCTGGGTCGCTCTCGTAGAGAAGCGACCAATCAGAAGTCTTGTGCCCACAAGAGTTGAGAACGGTGGTGAGCGTCACGATCGGTGGTCGGCTGAGGCAGTCCGCAACATTATTGGCGCTACCCTTCTTGTACTTGATGTTCAAATGAAACTGTTGTAGATATGTGGATCACTTCTGATGGCGATCATTCTACAACTTCCCTTGTGTCTGTATGAACTGCAGGGGCCGGTGGTCTGTGTGGATGACAGTTTCCTTCCCTAAAATGTAATGCTTCCATTGTCGACAAGCTTGCACAATGGAATACATTTCTTTATCATAAGTGGGATACTTGCGAACTATGTCAGACAATGTCTCACTGTGATATGCCACTGGATGTCCCTGTTGAGTAAGAACTACCCCAATAGCATAGTCAAAGGCATCTGTCTCGATCTCAAATGGTTGTTGCAAGTCTGGTAATGTGAGCACTGGGGCAGAACAGAGGCGATTTTTCAATTTTGTGAATGCCTTCTATTGAGGTTCTGACCAAAAGAATTTTTCTCTCGCTCCTCCCTTGGTGACTTGACTCAAGGGCCAAGTGATATGAGAGAATCCCAACACAAACCTATGGTAGAAATTAGCAAGACCCAGAAAGCTGCGAAGCTCTGTTATAGTGGTTGGGGCTGGCCAATCCCGAATGACTTGGATCTTGGTTGGATCCACATGCACCCCCCTTTCATCAATAATGTATCCCAGATATTGAACCTGGGTCATGCCAAAAGTGCACTTCTCCAAATTGGCACACAACTTGTGTTGCCATAGTGTTTGGAGGACTTGTCGGATGTGGTGAAGGTGCTCTTCCCAAGTCTGGCTGAAGATCAGAATGTCATCCAAGTACACCACTACAAATGAGTTGGTGAATGGCTACAAGATGTCGTCCATCATCCTCATGAAGGTGGCGGGAGCATTCGTCAACCCGAAAGGCATGACCAGCCATTCAAAAAGGCCTTCTTTGGCTTTGAAGGCAGTCTTCCACACATCAGAGGGTTCAATTGGTACCTGGTGATACCCAGACTTCAGGTCGATCTTACTAAAATATTTTTCACCTTGGAGTTGGTCCAGAAGGTCATCAATCTGTGGGATTGGGTACCTATTCCGGACAGTGATCTTGTTCAGTGCCCGATAGTCAATACAGAGTCTCCACGTCCCATCCTTCTTCTGTACCAACACGATCGGGCTCCCACAAGGCGATGAACTTGGTCTGATGTGACCTTTCTGCAACAGCTCCTGAATCTGCCTCTTGATTTCATCATTTTCCAGAACAGAGCGTCGATAGATCGGTCCATTGGGTAGTGGCGCACTTGGGGTCAGATCAATTGGGTGCTTGACCTGGCAGTGCAGAGGAACCCCTGTGGGTGAGGTGAAGATGTCCCCGTACTCCTCCACGACCTTATCCATTTGTTGTTGTCGTGCAGAGGGGCCCTGTCTGGAGGTCGTGGCCACAGTCTTCTTCTTGCCCTGGGGGCGGATCATCAGGAAAACGAATTTCCTGGTTTGGGAAATGAGATTACTGCATTGTTTTGCAGTAACCAAAGAGATAGCAGCAGGAGGTGGTACCTCTGGTATCCTGTACAACTTATTTCCCAAAGTAACAATAACAGCGCGAGGCCGAGACTCATACACAGCATGACGCTTCCACAAGTATGGTTGTCCTAATAATACATCAGAAACATCAATAGGAGCAACGTCACATAATACCTCATCCTTGAAGGACTTGATGCTATAGGGAAGGCAGCACTGTTGGCTGACGTGGAGATCTCGTCCTTGGTGAAGCCACTCGATGGTGTATGGATGTGGGTGAGCTGTGGTTGGAAATCCCAACCACTTCACGGCGTCTGCTGAAATGAGGTTCTTTTGGCTCCCATTATCGACAAGGAACTATATAGGGGAGCCTTTTACCCACATCTGGGAGTGGAAGAGACGTTCCTCCCCCTATGGATCTTCTAGTTCCTCCTTTTGGATCTTCGTAGTGGCAAAAGTGGCGTTGGGATCCACATCAATAATTTGTTTCCCTTTGTCATTCCCCTTGTCAAGTTCTGATTCAAAGTCAGAGCATGCATCTGACTCAAAAGCCCTCATCTTTGCCACCAGCGACTACTTGGCCCGACACTCACTTGTGTTGTGAGTGGAGCTCTTATGGAACTCAAACCACTTTCCCGTGTCCTTCTTTGGCTTTGCAGTGTTGTTCTTTGCTTGTGGCTTCGACACATTGTCTTGAGTTGCCATGCCTTGGCTCTGTCCTTTGTTCTACGGTTTGGGAGCACCTTTCCCTTGATTTCGATTCGCAGATCCAAAGTCTTGCTTCTTCTGTTTGAATTTCTGCTCAATCTTGGCAGCATACTATTATGCCGTACCAAGCGAGGAGATGTCGAGGAACTCCATTTCCTCCTGAAGTATCTGTGCAGACAACTGCGATACTTTAGCACCAGATGTTTCTCTGAATCTTTGATACCCAACTTTGTGCGTAGGGTATGGAACAGATTCGTCAGCTCATGCACATCTTGATCCTTTTGTTGTCGCAGCGTGGTCCATTGTATGTACTTTTCCTCATAGCTCCCCACGGGATAGTATTGTTCCTTGATGGTGTCTCGAAAAGAATTCCAAGTGGGTACGGCCGAGAACAAAGAGGGTTTTGTCTCATCCTTTTTCTCACAGTGGGTTTCCCACCAGTCCTTGACATGGGGGCCAGCTTTGAGGAGTGAAAAAATAATCTTCTCCTGGTCATAAAATTCATGAACCGAGAAATATCCTTCTAATAGATTTAATCATCTATCTATGACATCTACATCTATTTGACCCTCAAATATGGGAATTTCAAAATTTACTTGTACCTTAAAAGGAGTTACACCTCCAGAGTGGCTGCTAGATGCAGATGCGTCGCTGATGGGTAGCCGTTGAAGGATCTGGGCAAAGTTATCCATAATCGCGTTCCTTTGTTTTTTGAGGGCCTCATCTCCTGCTCCCTCATCTTTCTTTTTGTCCCCCATGGGTGTCCATTTGGATTTGTGAGGATGATCTTACAAAGGTTACACCAGATCGAGCCCTAACTCCTTATACCCCGACCTCGTTGGGGACATGCAAGGAAGGATCGAGAAAATGTAGACCGCTCTGATACCATTGATCCGGATTTATGCAGGAACGCAAAAAAATAAACATATAACCATAAATACAAATATGCAACGGAAATAACACTTCATTTCATTAATATCAAAGAACTGAAATTTTCTTATAGACAGAATGGAAATAAAACTAGCTAGGGCACTGGTAGCTATCTCTGAGAAGATATGTGGCAGCTATAGGCCTCTGAACTAAGTTACAATGAGGCTTGAGGGCCTATTTATTATTTAGAAACAATGGGAAATCCTAAACAACCAAAACCCTAACCCTAGGAGATGAAGCGCCAAAACTATGGGCCCCGTTTGGGTAAATTAGTGTTTCAATTTCCCTGGGATGTAACTTTGGAATACGATCTCCATTTGATGCGAACCAAACCTCGTTAGAAAGATCTATCCAAGGACTACAAATTTTGAGGTTATAAAGCCATGTTGCTCCCGGTTTTCCCAAAAAACGTCGTTTAGGGCCTCAAACGGCTCCGGAAGTTTAGGACTCGAAAAACTACAAAAAATAGTAAGTTGTCCCGAAACTGAAAAATTGAAAGAGACAATGGTGGGGCCCCAAGTGGAATAGGTGGGTGACCACCAATATTCACCTGGATCAATAAAAGAATGGGCCATGGGGTTTTCATTGTTCCCCAACTGAACCATGGTAGTTTACCATTTTATAATGTAGCCAAAATGTGCACGAGCTCCTGCCCAAGGTTCCTAGATTTAAGGTCTTCGAGCTTCATAGGTAATTCATCATTCAGTTCAAGCCCCTACCCAAGGTTCCTAGCTTCAAGGTCTTCGAGCTTCATAGGTAAGTCATCATTCCTTTTGAGCCCCTGCCCAAGGTTCCTAGCTTCAAGTTCTTCGAGCTACATAGGTAAGTCATCATTACTTTCTTCTTTTTTTGGTATGAAATAAAAAATGAAAAAATTAAAGTAATTATTATTTTTAATTGTAGATTGATTATGCCCTATAACTTCATAGGTAAGCCATATTTCCTTTTTTCTTTTATCCGATATAAAAGAAAAAATTAAATTTTAAAGGAATTGTATTCTAAAATTATAGATTGCTTATATGCCATTATGATGCCTAAAAACCCAAAAAAATATCAAGAAAATGACCTCATAAGAGATTCACAAGAAAAAATAACCCCGAAAATCCCTAACCCATAAACAAAAATAACAAAATATTTAAACCAATTGGAATTATTGGTTCACGAGCTTAAACATAAGGGAACCATCAGGAGTTTCATTGGCCACATCTTTCTATAGTATTATTACCTCCAATAACCATGTTTAAATCAGTTAACAAGTATAACTAAGTAGAGGGTCATGATGAGATAATTATACTCTATTGGTATCAGTAAGGAATAGGTTAAAGACTTTAATATCACTAAACAAACGATTATGGAGTTATTACTGACCCTAGATCCAACCAAACAGATAATATAAGGAACAACCATCTTTGTATGGATTGGTGCACATTTGATCCATGGAAAGATGTATGAGACATTGTTTATAGTATTTTGTAAACCTCCTTGTAATAATAGAGATTTAGAATTATATTTTTTTTGCAAATTATGGGCCGAGTTCATGATCGGTTTCCACATGAAGTATTTGCACATCTCCAAGTTCTAGTAGGTTGATCTTTTCTTTATCTTGTATCAACCAAATACTATGAATAATCCACTGATAGGGTTGCCTACTACTATTTGTATGCCTACCATTTCCTTAGCCCAAAGAACCTAAGATTTTGGATCTCCTTGATGAAAATATCACTGAAATAGCACATCTCACATGTAGTACACTGCAACATAGTTCATTTGTGGTGGCCTCTAAAATGAGTATCATATACCTTTAGGTGTAGGGACTTCGAGACACATTAATTATATACCATCTCCACATAGATTAGCTAGTGTTTTAGTTCAAGTTGAGTAACATCACATATATGTTTCCATTGCGAGCATACTTAACATGGCCTCATGGAAGATCCCATCTACTAGAGCTTTACGGATTATGCTAGTATGGTTTTTAACTTTTTCTAAATCATTGGTTATATTTAATTATAGAGTTCACAAATAATTAATAAAACACAACTTTAAAGTACCTTTTCACTTTTTACTTTACAAATTTGTTTCAAAAAATTCCTTCATTTACATACCAATATTAAGGCCTAACTCGAACATATGCATTATGTTTTAGAGAAAAAATAATATACTAGTCTTAGAAAAAACAATAATTTTTTTAGTTATATCAATTTTCAATAAATAAATGTCATATATTTAGGAAGACAATCACTGAAGATAACAATCATTCCTCCTAAGTACTCAAGATAATTATAATTGACATAAATTAAAATGATATATTTGGAAAACTAATCAATCTTCCTACATTTCATCTTTTTACATGATATGCAATTTTGTTGCATAAGTACTTATAACAATCCTTCCAATTTAAATTATTATTTTCTTTATATGTTTGCATAGTTAATATATTGTTGTCATTTTATGTTTGCATTTCCAGTAATAAACAAGATAGATTATTATTAACTTGCACTCACTTAAGTATTATAATAATGATAATGAATAGTGATTTGAATACCATAAAAAATTGTTCCAATTAACATTAAAAATTTAATATTTTGCAGTGTACTTTTAAGTTATAATGATGATTTTCTTTAACATTGAAAATTTCATTTAATATAGATTTAGTTTTTAAACTTCCCACTGGAAATCTAGATCTTGTCTCCTCAAAAAATCGTGTGTATTTTTTTCTAAAAGCCTGTTCACCCATGTTCACCAACAAAAAGCTTAATAATCTACATCTTTAAATATATTGTTTAACCAAATTGTAATTTATTAATTTTTATGGTAGTTGTAATCGTTATATATTATATTTTTCATAAATCTCAAAATGTTAATTAATTTTAATAGTTTAAAATATTATAAAAAATATTTTTTAATAAAACTATTAAAATATTTTTTAAAATATATAAATAGAAAACAAATTAAATATATAAAAAAATATTAAATTAAAAAATAAATCAATCATAAGCCTTGTAAATTATAACAATTGTGCATAAATATAATAACATTTATACTAAATATACAATGGTTCTTAGATATCGCAAGAGTTGTATTTGAAACGAAGCCTTCTTTCTCCAGAGCCACTCAACAAATATATATATATATTCTCGAAACGTTAAATTTGGGACATCTCATCTATCCATGTACGAGTAAGTCGGTTTATGTATGATTAAGCCTTTGTTTAAAACCATTAATGAAATAAATTTATATAAACGTTTATAATATATTAAATTTAATAATTAAAATCTAAATAAATAGAAAATTATTTGGAAAAACATGATTTATGATGTAGAAAAAAATTTATTTACATTAATACGAACTAGCAATTATATCATATGTTACAAATGAAACGTCCTAAAACATAAAAGAGAGAAGAAAATAGAGAAGAATCCTGACATATAAAAAATCATTGAATGATAAAAATAAATAAACAAAATGTCATTCCAGAAAATATTCAATGAAAAAGGCTCATTAGGTACATGGATGAAAATTTGGTTTTGAAAAAGTAAATTCTTTACTAACTCTATTTTGGAATTTTACATTCACCCATATGAAACATGAAATTGTTTGAAAAAAAATGGAGTGCAATAAAACCTATGACTTTATCAAGTCCTGCAAGCTGTAAGTTGGAAGATTTGTCCCATATTTGTTCAAGTTTCATAGGAATTTTATTTGATCAAGTTGTAAGTTCGAAGGTTGTCCCATATTTGTTCATTTCTCATAGGAATTTCATTTGATGTCACGCTCTTCCCAATAGCAGAAGAGGATGGGTTACTATGGGAACACTAACATAAATAGATTGCTGGGGTATCAAAATGATGCAACTCAGTGAGTTGTTGAGGAAGTATTTCCCGATGAAGGAGAAGAGGCAGTGGTCCTTGAGGGAGACAGGTTGCCAACTTCAAGAGTAGGGGTTGTTGTTTGCTTAAATTTTGCTTATATTTTGGGAGTTTCCTGCCACAACCTTGATCTTGTTGATAGTTCATCAATTGACATAGTTACAAATGAAGTATTTATGATCAAAATTACACATTTTTTTGCAATTTCGGTGTTTTTTCCTTTTAATAGTATGCAATGTAAAAATATAACTATAAAAAATATAAATATCTTAGAGTATAAATATAATTATATAAGATAATCTCTCTAAAAATATTTTATGTATATACACAAACTTAATTTGTATGTTTTTTATTTTTGATAAAATTCAATGTAAAAATAAAACTTTAGAATTGATCGTAAAATATAAATACAATTATATAAAATAATCTCTATAAAAATATAATTATTATAAATATATTTATAAAATAAAAAATAAGTTTAAAATATCATTAAAAAACCATAAGCCACACTGTAATACACTCTATACTTCAACCAATATAAGAAAGAGACCATCCAATCAAAATTATGACTTGAAGCAGAAATTCCAAACCTTCAGATTTCTGGCCATCTACAAATTTATATACATGGAAAGAGCCACTTGGCTACTCGAATGCCTTCTGAGAAAGCTTATTTCATAAAGCTTATTTAATCGAATGCTTAAAGCTTATTTCATAAAGCTAATTTAATCGAATGCTTTGAGAAAGCTTATTTCATAAAGTTTATTTAATTGATTGAGCTCATGATAAATGTTGGTGAAGTATGACCATTATAGGTCTTGAATTTCCAGTCAAATTTGAGAGATCACCATTGAAGTTACAAATCATACATAGAAAACTTCCATCAGTCTTGTCAACAACTATTTGATTAATTTTTCATGATGGTTAGAAATTGAGAATTGGGCTCGCGGTTATCAAGAACTCCCATTGCAAAGTGCTGCTGGGCTTATCATGAGGACTCCCTTGAACAAGTGGTTATCAAGAACTTCCATTGCAAATTGCACCTAGGCTTATCATGAGAGCTTTTTTGGGTAAGTATCCCAAATTTTAACACAAAATTACATCAATTTCCTTCATAAGCAGTTTAGTTTAGGTTAATGGGAGTGGAATATATAACACACCAAATAATTATAAGGGTTATAAAAATTAATTGTTTTTAGTGTGAATTTTTGAAGGTTTTTCAGGTGCATATTTTCTGTTTAATTTCTTTAAAATCCAGCAGGAATTCATTGAAAACAGAAATTTGATAGGTAACCTTGCACAATAAAAGTGTCATAGGGATTTTTTTAGGGTGTTGAATTCATATATATAGTCAAAAACTCACTTTAAATAACATAAATCAACATTTCACCTTAAATGTTTTCATGAATTCCAACACAGGAAACTCCAAACAATTGCACTAAAGACAACTCCTTATAAAAAACATCTCCTAAGTTTAGAACAAGAAAACCTAAATCTAAAGAAACACAAAAAACACACTACAATATACAAGGACTGAGTGGAAAAATGCAATATAAAAACATATATATATATATATATATATATATATATATATATATATATATATATATAAAATAAATAATAATTTTTAATTTTTATCTAAAAAAACATTTTACACTCAAATTTATTTATTTTTAATTAAAAATAATAAAATTCAAGTTTAAATATTTTTCAATATTAAAATTTAAGATATATTTTTAATTGAATTATTTTTCATTTATCCTCATCTTTATAATTCTTGAAAGAAGTATTTACGCACATCATAGTTTATACACAAGATTTTAAAATTTCTAAAATGAGTAAATTCAGTAAATTTATGGGAGATAATTAAATTAACCTCATATCAAAGACAATTATTCTATAAATTTAGCCGCTCTAGCAGGGTGACAACAATCAGAATCAGAGAAAATCTTACAAGCAACTTGGAAACCACATGGAAGTGGTTCTTGCCCAGCCAGGTGACGGCAAACAAAATCACAGAAAAGCTTAAACTACATGGACCAGGAAGTCCTCAATCGGATCGAGGTGCAGTTTGTTTTCAGTACTGCAACACACACACAGCTTAAACGCCAATCCGGTGGTCCTGTGAAACCACTTGCAATTATAGACAGAGAAGAAAGCCTGCAAACAAGTCATCACCAAAAATATCGCTTCATTTAACACACAGAAATTTCCACTAACCTAATACGCCTTTGGGTCATGCATGATCTGCATGCAAGAAAGAAAGATGTAAAATTATTCCCATAACTGTGATTGCGAGCTTTTATTAACAAAACAACTACAAGATATATTAGTACAGAAGCTAAGTTATTCTATTATCTATTGGTGTAATTATAGAAATCCATGAAACAATTAATGAAAAGGAGTTGTTTAATTAGATAGAGGAATTGTTAGGATGGTTAAAATTGTCGGAATTTGGGCCAAAAAAATTTAAGAAATTTTACAGTAACAGTGTTTGAATCATGATTTTGATGGTGGAAATGGATTCAGCTCCATCAAAAACCTCTAAAGCACCCAAAATATTAAAGTTTAATAGTTATAAAATGGATTTACAAAAATCCCTACTCGATTTTCTTAAAATCTTATCTCAATTTCCATGATTTTCAATGCAAAAAAAACAGTTTAATTAAACTACTGCTAATGAAAATACATCAATCCACCATCTACCACATATGTTAACTCATTACTTAAAACCAAATCAGGCTCATTACAACTTTATAGAAAACCAAGTAAATCATCTTGAATCTCATAATGATCTAGAAGAACCCATCTTAAATCCAATCTATTTAAAATATTATGTTTTCTCCAATAAAAAATTTAATCCAAATAACAATAACATATTATAAAAATCCATCTATTAAACCCGATAAAAAATTTAATCCAGATGACAATAACATATTATAAAAATCCATCTATTAAACCCGATGTGCAGTAACATATTATAAAAACCCATCTATTAAACCCGATGTATTAAGAAAATATATGTAGAACGGCTGTATTAAGAAAATATATGTTGAACGGCTTAAAAGGTCATGGAGGGATAATAAAACATCCAATCCATGTTCTTATCTGTTTAGGTTAATAGATATAATGAATTTGTTAAACGGATTAGATTTTACAAGTATTTTTTATAGAAAATTAGATAGAAGTAGAGAATGTGAGTCCGGGCTAAAATTCTGAATTTGATATATGGATAAAAAAAAATTACAGCAAGACAAGTTAGTTGCAAATTATTTTTACAGTCTAATCCAGTAGTATTTAATAGATTTTAACGTAAAAGATGGCGTTTAAACTTTTATCAATTTTAATTACAATTTTGATATAGAAGTATTTAATAGATTTGGTGATAAAACATAGCTTTTAATTTTTTATAGCAATTTGAAAAACACAATTGGGGTGCTCAACATAAAAATTTAAATATTACCACTTGAATTTTGATCCAGAGGTATTTAATAGATTTGGTGATAAAACATAGTTTTTAAATTTTAAATTTTTTTAGCAATTTCAAAAACACAATTAGCGTGCTCTTCATAAAAATTTAACCATTATCACTTGAAAATTCAGACCTTTTTTAAAATTAGGAGCATAGTTGAATGACTATAAAACCTGAAGATGAGATAAAAATCCCAGCACAGCCCAATAGATGTAAAGAGATTGCCACTTGAAAATTCAGACTTTTTGTAGAATTAGGAGCATATTTGAATGACTATAAAACCTGAAGATAAGATAAAAATCCCAGCACAACCCAATAGATGTAAAGATGTCAGAATTTTCAGTACAAAATCTTAAAGTGTTTTCTTTTTAACTCTTAAAATTGTATCAAAAGATATAGGGAATTATTTCTTTGAAAATTCCTGAAACTAGAAATTTACCTTAAAAATGAGACTTCCTAATCTGTAATACTATGAACATCGAGTCCAAACAAAACACATGGAGATAAAGCACTGCATGTCGTAACAAAACACATGGACAGAAAGCACTGCATGTCGTTGATGCTATATCCCGGAAAGTGATTTTCCACCACCCACACACGGTGCATTAATATGAGCATTAAAACTCATGAGAAGAAATCTGGTACAATAACTAATTGATTGTGGCAACTGGAAATCTCGGGCAATGCATAGATCTTCCGGAAACTAATTTTCAGCCATCCACACACTGCATTATGAGTATTAAAACTCATGAAAGAAATCTGGCAAAATAACTATCTTTCTCTCGAATGACTTGGTGGTGGAATCTAATGGGTAGATATTATTCAATTATCTAACATTAGATCTAATAACTTTAGATGTAATAATGTATACCATAGTCTAGAACAGTACACAATGGCATCTAATGGCATCTAAGAGAAATGTTTTCAAATTAGACATAAATATGTATTTACATAAAACGAATTTTATAGTAAAGCGACATGAAAATGCAGATGGCTAATCGGTGCAATCTATCGTAGAACCAAGTGAATAAAACTTAAAAGTATTGTATCACTTGTTCATGGATAATCCTAACATCTTTCCATCCCGTCACCGGTTAAACCGGGTCTGCAGGGGCAGCGGATGAATTTTCAGTATTGCTGGTAGAACCTGTCAACCCTGCGAAAGCTTCCAGGTCATCAAACCTATTAATTTGACCCTGCTTCATAGATGGAGCGTTATCGGAAGTTGAAATGACCTTTTCTTCTGAAAGGCTTCCGCTAGACGTACTACTTGTATATCTAAAGAGCCCCCTAGGATAACGACCCACTTTAGGCACGTTAAAAGAAGGCCTGCTGATCTCAGGAAGAGGAGCTTCGCCTTCCAGTATTTGGCAAACATGGCGCATGTGCAGCCTGCTCTCCGGCTCTGGGTGAGAACACAACAACCCCAACTTCAGCACCTTCTCCATGTCGCACACATCATATCCATCCTTCTCCAGCTTTGGATCCGACGCCTCCAGCAGCCTCCCGTCGGTGTAAAGTCCCAACACCCACTCGACCAAAATCATCTGCTCGGCGCCCTTCAACGGATCAACAGGACTCCTCCCGCAAGCGACCTCCAACAACAAAACCCCGAAGCTGAACACGTCCGAACTCGGCGTAGCCTTCCCCGTCTGTATCATCTCCGGCGCTATGTACCCCAACGTTCCTGCAACTTGAGTCGTCTGCGGATTCCCATTGTGATCGTACAGTCGAGCCAGACCAAAGTCTCCCAGCCGCCCATTGAGCTCCGAATCCAGCAGCACGTTGCTCGATTTGATGTCTCTGTGGATGACCCTCTTCTCCCATTGCTCGTGCAGATACAACAACCCAGCGGCCACGCCCTTCAGAATCACGTATCGCCGATGCCACGGCAGGACTGTTGTTGGATTCCCGTAGATGAATTTATCGAGGCTGCCGTTGGGCATGTAGTCATAAACGATGAATAGCTGCGTATGCGTTCGGCACCAACCCGAGAGATGAACCAGATTCCTGTGCTGTAGGCGACCCATGCTCGATATCTCTGAAGTGAAAGCCTTCATTCCCTCCGAAACCTCCTTATTTATGCATTTCACGGCGACCTCTTTGCCGCTGCTGGGAAGAACGCCCTTGTAGACCTTGCCAAAACCCCCTTCCCCCAGAACGTTTTCTTCCCGGAACTTGCTCGTGGCGATGCTCAATTCCTTGTAAGTGAGTTTATGGGGCCAGTAGTACTCCATCTCCCATTCTTCGATCGTTTTTCCGCACTTCGCTTTTATGAGGAACACGGCTGCAGCAGCCAGCGGCAAGAGCAGAGTAGCCACGGTGATGCCGGCTATGAATCCCCATCCCGGACGTTCGGAATACATGTTCGCAAAGGAAGGAAGACGAGATAGATTGAGGGGCAGCGCCATGCCTTGGGTAGTAAAGCTCCAGTCAAGAATGTAATGGTTTTCCTTGAAGTACCCCGTGGTTGCTGAAAAGCCAACGAACATCTTCTCTTGTATAACGTTTCCCAGATCGATTTTCACAGACATCAGCGGCTTTTGCGGTCTCGGCGAACCTGCCAACATGATGGTAACGTTGAGTTGGCTTTCAGGATAATTGTAATCGATCCAGGCTTGTATGTTCCGTCCACTCTTGAGGTTCAATCCATGGAAGCTGTCCTTCCCATGCCAATATCCCGCAGGCTTGGTCTGCACTGAGATGAAACTGTTAATGTTTACACCCACGTGGTTGTCGTCGGGGTCATAGAACTCCACGGACTTGACTGTATCGAACTCCACTGCGAATAAGTGATTGTGTGACTGTCCGTTGCTGGTAATGTTAAGCAAGCCCAGACACTGCTCCGCCACAGTGCCGATGGGAGACCTGTGGGGCATCATGACGAAGGCAAATCCGTGTCCGGCTTCAGCAGAGGGAGGATGCGGCATGGAGAAAACGAAGGTAGTGCTAAAGGAGGAAAGCGTCCCGTTGGTTTTCATCTGCACGGGAACTGAATAGAGCGCGCGGCCGAGCATGTGCTGTGACTGGTTTGTGAGGACGAGCACAGATTTGGAGCGACTGATTGAAGCCTCCTCTTCCAAGAACAGGTCTGTTCCATTAAATCCGTCGAAGATGAAAGTAGTATGTGAATGATCATCATCGGCCTGTGCAGGAATATGTGTTATGAAGAGGGAGGTGAAGTTTATCAGGAGGAGGCTGAGCCGTGGTCTTAGCATCATCGATCGTTTCCGTGGGTGGAGCTAAATTGTTCTTGAATAGAATACATAGATGACGGATATCTATGTAAAGCCGCACAGAGACATTAGAAAGCCGCATTCAAATCTTTGAAAAAGGAGTTCGATGTTGTAGTATTTAATATTAAATAAAATATATTACTTATAAAAAAATTAAATTAAATATTAGATATAAAAAATAAAATCTAAATAATTAGGAATCTAAATTTATAAAGTAATTGTATAAAACACAACGTCAAAGATTAAATTTATTAAATTCAATATATTTAATTTACAGTCGTTTATAGTTATATTGGATTTCTTTTTTAATTTAACGTCCCGTTTCTTTTCATCTGCACGGGAATTGAATAAAGCGCGCGGCCGAGCATGAACTGCGAGTGGTTTGTGAGGACGAGCACAGACTTGATCTAATAATGGAAGCCCCCTCTTCTAAGATCAGGTGTGTTCCATTAAATCCATCGAAGACGAAAGTGGTATGTGGATGATCCAGATCGGCCTGTGCTGGTATAAGTGGTAAGAAGAGGGAGATGATGGCTCTCAGGAGGAGTTGCACCATGGTAGTAGCATCATTGGCCGTTTCTATTGGTTGAGCTGAAACAAATACATAGATGAGGGGTATCTGAAGCAGCACAGAGACGTTAGAGAAGGCCATTAAAATTTTTGAAACAACACATTAATTCAAAACCAGAACCCAAATCCAAATTGAAGTTGCAATTGCTTCTCGAGTCTTTATTGAATAAAAAAAAACGAAAATGACGCCGAAGAAACAACACACGAATTCAAAACCGGGACCAGGGATCAAAAGTAAAGTCTCAATTGAGCGCCTCCAGCGTCGTCACTCGTGAACTAGCACAATCATCAATGTGGTTGAAAAACGAAAGTGACACCGAAGAAACAACACACGAATTCAAAACTGGGACCAGGGATCAAAAGTAAAGTCTCAGTTGCGCCTCCAGCGTCGTAACTCGTGAACTAGCGCAATCATCAATGGTTGAAATAGATTTACAATTACATTCATCAATGAATTGATATAAGATGGATAAACCTATATCTACTGCACAATCATAGCTTTGATATAAGCTAGATAAACCTATATCCATCACTCACAACATATATTTTATTAAAATAATTATTATATATTTATGAATATAATTACCAATATATTTTATATATTTACTTAAAATTTATTAATACTAGCACAACCACATTATATTTACTAATGTGGTTGATATACTCGAATAGTATACAAAATACATTTACCAATGTAGTTGATATACGTAGATACCATCACATTAATTTATATATCAATAAATAAATATTATATATAATAATTTTATTATATTAACTTGAAATATATATATTATATATTAATAAGAATATTTATCAATATATTAATTATGATTAAAATCAGAAAAATAATTTATATATATTAATAATATTGATTGATATATTAATAATATTATAATATTTATTAATAATATATATTAATATATTAATATCATAGATGGTTATATTATTAATAAACCAAAAAAAACTAATAATATATTAATAATTTATATTATATCATAGTTGGTTATATTATTAATAATATATATTAATATATTAATAATATTAAACCCAAAAACATAAGAAAGTAATAAACTTTCACAATTAATATATTAAACTCAAGAGAGTAATAAAGCATATGAAACAATATTTAAAAACAAAAAACTTAAGAGTTTAATAAATCCTAACAATTAATATTTTAAAGTGAAGATATTAATAAACCCAAAAAATAATTAATAATACAAACCCAATGTCATCATAAACCAAAGGTTTAAATATTATAAATCAAAGAAATTAGTGAAACCAAGGGATAAATATTATAAACATAAGGGATCAATATTAAAAACAAAAGAGATAAATAAACCGCAATAATTGATATTTTAAACTAAAAAACCTAATAAATTAATAATCCATAAGAATCAGTATTTTAAACATAAGATATTAATAAACCAACGGAATTATTAACGTTATAAACCAAAAGAACTAAGAGACCCAAGGGTTTAATATTATAAAGCAAAGGAATCAGGGAACCCAAGGAATAAATATTATAAACCTAATGGATGAATATTATAAACAATAGAGATTAATAAACCCTAAGAATTAATATTTTAAACTGAAAAATCCAAGAAATTAACAAACCCTGAGAATTAGTATTTTAAACATAAGAGAGTAATAAACCGAATGTGTGATTAACATTATAAACCAAAAGAACTAATAAACCCAAGGCTTTAATATTATAAACCAAAGGAATCAGTGAACCCAAGGAATAAATATTAAAAACCTAAGGGATCAATAAGGCTAAGGGCAATATTAAAAACAATAGAGATTAATAAAACCCAAGAGTTTAATACTATAAACCAAAGGAATTGGTGAACCCAAGGGAAAACCATTACCCAACAAATTATAAACCAAAGGAATTGGTGAACCCAAGGAAATTTATTTAAACATTGAGATAATTGTTGTCACAATGCGACGTTGGACCAACTATGACCAGGGTTGGCCATGGGTGATTTTCATATTGACACAATCTTTGTCAGAATGTGACATTTGATAATGGATGACATTGATCGATTATTCATAGTATAAACCAAAGGAATTGGTGAATCGAAGGGACAACCATTACACAACAAATTATAAACCAAAAGATATTGGTGAACCCAAGGGAATTGATTTAAACATTGAGACAATTGTTGTCACAATGCGACACTGGACCAACTATGACCATGGTTGGCCATGCGTGATTTTCATATTGAGACAATGTTTGTCAGAATGTGTCATTTGATCATAGATGACATTGAACAATTATTCATATTATAAACCAAAAAAACTAATAAACCCAAGGGTTTAATATTATAAACCAAATGAATTGGTGAACCCAAGGGAAAATCATTACGCAACAAATTATAAACCAAACGAATTGGTGAACCCAATGGAATTGATTTAAACATTGAGACAATTGTTGTCACAATGAGACGTTGGAACAACTATGACCATGGTTGGCCATGGGTGATTTTCATATTGAGACAATGTTTGTCAGAATGTGACATTTGATCATGGATGACATTGATCGATTATTCATATTATAAACCAAAGGAATTGGTGAACCCAAGGGAAAATCATTACCCAACAAATTATAAACCAAAGGAATTGGTGAACCCAAGGGAATTGATTTAAACATTGAGACAATTGTTGTCACAATGCGACATTGGACCAACTATGACCATGGTTGGCCATGGGTGATTTTCTTATTTGTGACAATATTCATTAATGTGACATTTGATCCTGGATGACATTGATCGATTATTCATATTATAAACCAAAAGAACTAATAAACCCAAGGGTATAATACTATAAACCAAAGGAATTGATGAACCCAAGGGAATTGATTTAAACATTGAGACAATTGTTGTCACAATGTGATATTGGACCAACTATTACCATGTTTGGCCATGGGTCATTTCCCTATCGGGACAATATTTGTTTGAATGTGATATTTTATCATGGATAATATTGATCTATTATTCATATTATAAACCAAAAGTACTAATAAACCTAGGGGTTTAATATTATAAACCAAAGGAATTGGTGAAACCAAGGGAATTGATTTAAACATTGAGACAATTGTTGTCACAATGCGATGTTGGACCAACTATGACCATGGCTGGCCATGGGTGATTTTCATGTTGAGACAATATTTTTCAAAATGTGACATTTGAACATGGATGACATTGATCGATTATTCATATTATAAATCAAAAGAACTAATAAACCCAAGGGTTTAATATTATAAACCAAAGGAATTGTTGAACCCAAGGGAATTGATTTAAACATCGAGATAATTGTTGTAACAATGCGACGTTGGACCAACTATGACCATGGCTGACCATGGGTGATTTTCATATTGAGACAAGATTTTTCAGAATGTGACATTTTATCATGGATGACATTGATCGATTATTCATATTATAAACCAAAGGAATTGGTGAACCCAAGGGACAACCATTACCCAACAAACTATAAACCAAAAGGAATTGGTGAACCCAAGGGAATTGATTTAAACATTGAGACAATTGTTGTCACAATGCGACGTTGGACCAACTATGACCATGGTTGGCCATGAGTGATTTTCATATCGAGACAATGTTTGTGAGAACATGTCATTTGATCATGGATGACATTGATCGATTATTCATATTATAAACCAAAAAAACTAATAAACCCAAGGGTTTAATATTATAAACCAAAGGAATTGGTGAACCCCAAGGAAAATCATTACCCAACAAATTATAAACCAAAGGAATTGGTGAACCCAAGGGAATTGATTTAAACAGTGAGACAATTGTTGTCACAATGTGACGTTGGACCAACTATGACCATGGTTGGCCATGTGTGATTTTCATATTGAGACAATGTTTCAGAATTTGACATTTGATCATGGATGGCATTGATCGATTATTCATATTATAAACCCAAAAAACTAATAAACCCAACGGTTTAATATTATAAACCAAAGGAATTGGTGAACCCAAGGGAATTTATTTAAACATTGAGACAATTGTTGTCACAATGCGATCTTGGACAAACTATGACCATGGTTGGCCATGGGTGATTTTCATATTGAGACAATATTTGTCAGAATGTGACATTCGATCATGGATGACATTGATCAATTATTCATATTATAAAGCTAAAGAACTAATAAACCTAAGGGTTTAATATTATAAACCAAAGGAATTAGTGAGCCCAAGGGAATTGATTTAAACATTGAGACAATTGTTGTCATAATGCAACGTTGGACCAACTATGACCATGGTTGGCCATGGGTGATTTTCATATAAATAATATTTTAATATTTATTAATATATTAATATCATAGGTGGTTATAAACCCAAAGGTTTAATATTATAAACCAAAGGAATTAGTGAACCCAAGGGAATTGATTTAAACATTGAGACAATTGTTGTCATAATGCGACGTTGGACTAACTATGACCATGGTTGGCCATGGGTGATTTTCATATAGAGACAATATTTATCATAATGTGACAATTGATCATGGATGAAATTGATCGATTATTCATATTATAAACCAAAAGAACTAATAAACCCAAGGGTTTAATATTTTAAACCAAAGGAATTGGTGAACCCAAGGTAATTGATTTAAACATTGAGACAATTGTTGTCACAATGCGATGTTGGACCAACTATGACCATGGTTGGCCATGGGTGATTTTCATGTTGAGACAATATTGGTTAGAATGTGATATTTGATCATGGATGACATTGATCGATTATTTATATTATAAATCAAAATAGCTAATAAACCCAAGGGTTTAATATTATAAACCAAATGAATTGTTGAACCCAAGGGAATTGATTTAAACATTGGGACAATTGTTGTCACAATGCGACGTTGGAGCAACTATGACCATGGTTGGCCATGGGTGATTTTCATATTGAGACAACATTTGTGAGAATGTGACATTTTATAATGGATGACATTGATCGATTATTCATATTATAGACCAAAAGAAGTAATAAACCCAAGGGTTTAATATTATAAACCAAAGGAATTGGTGAACCCAAGGGAATTGATTTAAACATTGAGACAAATGTTGTCACAATTCGAGGTTGGACCAACTATGAGCATGGCTGGCCATGGGTCATTTTCATACTGAGACAATAGTTGTCAGAATGTGACATTTGATCATGGATGAAATTGATCGATTATTCATATTATAAACCAAAGGAATTGGTGAATCCAAGGGAAAATTATTAAAAACATAAGTTATCAATAAGGCCAATGGAATAGTGTAACAAACCCTAACAATAAATATTTTAAATTCAAAATCCTAAGAAAATATAAAACCATAAGAACCAATATTTTAAAAGCAACTAATTAATAAACAAAAGAGATTATCAATATTATAAACCAAAAGAACTAATAAACCCAAGGGTTTAATATTATAAACCAAAGGAATTGGGAAACCCAAGGGAAAAATTTTAAAAACATAAGAGATCAAGAAAGCCAAGGGATACCTATCAAAAACAAATTTTTTTTAGTAAAGCCACATGATTATTGATATTATAAACGGAGGGGAATAAACATGTTTTACCATGCTTGATTTAAAGATTGAGACAATTGTTGTCACAATGCGACGTTGGACCAACTATGACCATGGTTGGCCATGGGTGATTTTCATATTGAGACAATATTTGTCAGAATGTGACATTTGATCATGGATGACATTGATTGATTATTCATGTTATAAACCAAAAGAACTAATAAACCCAAGGGTTTAATATTATAAACCAAAGGAATTGGTGAACCCAAGGGAATTGATTTAAACATTGAGAATTTGTTGTCACAATGTGACGTTGGACCAACTATGACCATGGCGGATTTGGCCGCAAGGTATTTTTCATATTGAGAGATTGTTTGACAAATTAGGCATTTTGATCATGGATGACATTGATCAATTATTCATATTATAAACAAAACTAATAAACCCAAGGGATTATGTTATGACAAAAGAATTGGTGAACCCAGGAATTGATTTAAAGATTGAGACAATTGTTAGCAATGTGATGTTGGACCAAGCTATGACCATGGTTGTGTAGGTGATTTTCATATTGAGACAATGTTTGTGAAAATGTGACATTTTGATCATGGATGACATTGATCGATTATTCATAATATAAACCAAAAACACTAATAGGCAAGGGTTCAATATTACAAACCAAAATTGGTGAACCAAAGGAAAACCATCACCCAACAAATTATAAACCAAAGGAATTGGTGAACCCAAGGGAATCGATTTAAACATTGAGACATTTGTTGTCACAATGCGACGTTGGACCAACTATGACCATGGTTGGCCATGGGTGAATTTCATATTGAGACAATATTTGGTCGACGTATGCATTTGATCATGATGACATCAATTATTATTCATATTATAAACTAAAAGAACTAATAAAACCTAAGGGTTTAATATTATAAACCAAACACCAGAACCTAGGGAAACCATGACCCAACAAATTATAAACCAAAGGAACTGTGAACATAAGGAATTCGAGTAAGGTTAACCATGGTTGATCGCCATGCATAAGTAAACTCCTCTACTACTTAACATGTGAATGAGATATCAAATCAAGACTATGGGTAAGTAAACTTCTCTATCATTTAACATAGATGAGAATAAGACTATGTTGGCAATGTTTGGCCATAGTTGATTAAAATGATTAGAATGTAAATATTATTAGTATTGCTTATCCATATTAATATTAATAATATTTCTCTTAACAATATTAATTTTGATATCATTAATACTATTAGTGATATCGTTACAATGAATATTTTTTTTTTGCCTCAAAATATTTTTTTATTTTAAATAAAAGAGAATTATAATTACTTAAACCATTATTATAGTTATTTAGATATTATTATATTTGTTCATATATTATTTTAGATATCATTTTAGTTATTTTAATTATTAATTATAATCAAGGCTCACCATGGATTATTATGGTTTAAGAGGGTTACCCATGGATGACTATGGCTAAGAAAAATTGTTTATTATTGAGCATTGGTGAGAATGAGTGACATTTGTTGAGTGTGTTGAAAATGTTTAACCATATTTAATTAAAATGATTAGAATGTAAATATTATTAATTATTAAAAGTAATATTAATATTATTTATATTAAAATCATTAATGGTAATATCATTAATACTTTTAATCATATGACTACACCATGTAAATGTGCCCCATCTCCACTTTTAGGGCTTCATTCTTTATATGAATTCCTTGACCTCCTTCTCGAGTTTCTCCTCTAGATTCTCCTATGCATATTTCTAGCTTATCTAAGAACTCCATTTTCTCATACCAAAAATAATTCCTTAAGTCCCATTTTTGTGATTTTTCACTTAGTTCTAGTTATATGCTCTTCAAAATCCACATAGAAGATTCTAATATTTACTACTTAATACTTTTGCACCACTTATCAATATAGATTGATACAAATTACTTTTACAACATTACTTATTATATTTTACTATTAAATATACTTTCATTTGTGATATATTTAATTCATATACTTTGTTTCCTATATTTTTCTATAATATAATTCAATTCAATTTGTAATTAAAATATAAAATATTCAAAACGTCATTTATTATATTCAGAAAGTGAACATTTTAATAATGTGGAAATCAATTAACATATATAAAATTAAATCCTCACTATAATTTTACAAATTTAATATTACCTACTTTCTTTCTATAATGTGACTAATTTTGTGAGTTACAGAGAGTTAAACACCAAACACATATTAGTATCATGTAAGAACTATTAAATTAGAATTCCATAGTATTTACTCACTCCCTCTGTTGTTTTCTTCTGCCCACGGTCATCTCCATCGAACGGTGGGAAGTACGTTGCATTGCTTCTAATGATCTAACGTCTCTGGTCAAATATCGCGCAGCTATTATACACAAACTTTGACCCACGATGAGAGAGGTTTCCCAAAATCGTTCAAGAACACGTGTCACCCAACATGTGGGATCGCTCCAGATTCTGAATTACAGCTTACCACTTTTCTAACTTGCGATACACTGTCGGATTAACGCGAAACCATGTTCACTCTTATACTTCACGGTTCCGGTTCTCGCTTTCAAGGTTCCTTATTGACCAAGGACCCGCTTCTAAATTCGACCCGAATTGTAACTCGTTGTACATTCGATTCAAATTTCACGATTTCTCCAGAGTTCTCAACCTCAACAGGTCAATGTATGTCAACATAAAATGTCCCGCGTGATAGCTAATCTTGTACCTAAAGTTGAAAAATATGTTCGGTGATCTGCATTCTCGCATGGGACCAGCGAAAGTTATGTAGTTTGATTGAGACGAAATTGGGATAGCTAAGAAACTACAGATTTAAGCTTTTACTCAACTAACATCCTCTTTCAACTAACATCGTTTTAGGTCATGGATTGCATTTATTCAATTTATTTGCGAATCACCAGAAAAATGTAAAAGCCCAATCATATCATATGTGATGGTTTAAATCATGGATATGATTGGGCGAACAAAATGCCCTCTGCAGCATTCCATTAATCTTATCTTTGCTTTTCAAATATTTATTGAAGTATTACACTACGTTTCATATGAGGAGATTATCATTGGTGAGTACTCGATGTCTATGAAGACTATTGATTAATAGACTTCATGGAAAGGATAGAGAAAATATGAGGGTTGGGTGAGTGAGCCTGAGGCAGTTGCGCTGAGGGAAATAAATGGTGAGGGTCAGGTAGAAGATACCTTTTTCATGGAAATTATAAATGTTTTAATGATTTGATAAATCTCACGGCCAAACCCTACCCCGTGCAGTAGCCACACTTGGACAATAAAACATTAAATTTATTATCTAAATATATTTATGAAAATAAAAAGTTTAGATAAAATAATTAATTTTACTCAAATTCAAAGTGTCATTTTTAAATCAATTCATCTTATAATTAGATAAACTTCAAATTATATGGGAAGAGATTGAGATGGAAATCACTTTAAAAAAAAATATATTAGCTAGTCCATGATTGAGATGGAAATCACTTCAGAAAAATATTCTATCCAGAAATGTCTCAATGATTGAGATGGAAATCACTTTTAAAAAAATATTCTATCCAAAAATATCGAGATTAAGACGGAAATCATTTGAAAAAAAAAATCCTATCTGAAAATGTCTAGAATCCAATGAGTTTAGGATAATCACCATTTTGCATAATTTCATATAAAGTAAATTCTTTCCTTCATTTATAATTTTTCTGTCCTTAATTAAGCTTATTTTATATTAAAAATAAAAAATATAAATGTTTGAGTAAATTTTTCAGTAATAAGTTTACAACCATGTTTCTAAAAACATTATTAGCCTAAGTCATTTTTGGGAACGAATATAAAGATTATGAATTATTGAATAGCATAAAAATTATAAACAATTAATATTAAAAAGAGAATAAACAATTAATATTAAAAAGAGAATAAATAGGTATTTCACTTTTCACTAATTAAATACAAAAAACTTATTATTGAAAATTTCATTTATTTATGCAGAGGAGATGGCAAGAATATACGATTATTTTTTCTATAGATTAAAATTTTGACCAAAAAAAGAGATTAATGTGCCAAAGTTCAATAGAGACAAGTCTATATGCTTGAATAATTGAACTTTTGAATAATATATTGACAACCATGAGATATCAACAATAATAACACAATCTAGACATGAACAACAACTAGACGTTTCATTTTTCACTAATATGATAAGTGACTATAACCAATCATATAGTAAATAAGATAAGATAAAGTAAATAAGATAAGATAAATAATAAATAGATAAAAAAAATCATAATGATAAATATAGATAACTATTAATTTTTTAGCATAAAATTAAAATTTTAATTAAAAAATTTAATATGCAAATATTTCATAAGGAAACAAATATTTAGATAACTATTTAAAAAAAAAAGAAAAGAAGTAGGTATATATATGTAAACGCCCAAAAATGAGTATTCTTCATGAATAATGTGTCCATAAAGATAACACCCACCTTATATTAAAAATTTAATTAAAGGATACACATGGTGGAAAGAAATAACACCCACCTTATATTAACAATTTAATTTAAAGATTTATTTATTATCAATGCTTAATTAAAAATATTAATTAAATTTATTAAATTATTTGCAATTGATAATAAGAATATTATCAATTTGTGATATTTTATGTACTTATCACTTTTAGAATTTCCATCAACAAATAAAATAAAATTTTCCAAATATTGCAAATTCTGTAGGTTAAATAATAAATAAATATTTCGATTACTATCTATATTTATCTAGCATTTAATTAATATTACATTGCTAGTGATTATCATTGATATCATAAGATTATAAACCAATGAGACAAAAGATTATCATGAGAATCTGAGTTTTCTCCTTGCCATCCAGATGTGGGGAAGAAGGGCTTTTTATATCATCATATGAGAATTTGTATTATGAACTTCTAGATTTTGCTCATGTCATCGGATTGCGTGGGTAATAAGGGCATTGTTTTGCTACACATAGGATTTAGGATTTCCGCTCAAATCTGTTAGATTATGGACATCTATCTATTAGTTGGGAGTTGTGAGTGTGGGTACAGTTAAGTTATTGTTTGAACTGATTCTTGTATGCAGTTAAATTTCAATATATTTTTGAAATATACCATCAGTATTAAAAAAAAAAAAATTCAATCGACTGTACCATAAAGAAAACAAAAAAAAAAGAAAACAAAGAAAGCTTTGTCACAATCATCTACAACATTCTACACAAAAATTATTTTTTTTACTAGAGGACACTAACCAAGTAACAAAATATTTAACGCGCATAAATGTCCCCACCATTATGCAACATATATATGAGTATATATATATGGCACTACATATACATCGGCTTCGTACATAACTAAGATTATAACATTTCCCCTTATATGTAAGCCCTACACGATGGTATTACATACATATATTTATAATCCAATATGGTACTAACATACTGAAATAGCACTATAAATTAAATCTCACGTGTCGAGTTTTCATTGTATGCAACCTCTATAATTTACAAGGTGTAATCTCGCACTAAACTTCCAGAATCCGAACTTCAATGAAACAAATTTAATTTCTGCAATTGTATGTTATACAGTTTACCACGGGCTTTTGGATATGTCATAAAGGGTATGACTCCCTCAAAGTTAATACGCCACACCGCTATTCATCAGTCTATACCATAGGTAGATGTGGCTTACCGAATTCAATCTCACGTGCTGCGAGGCGTGAAGAATCGAGTGTTGATCCTTGCCAGTATACGCAACTATGGATATGGTAGTAAATAACATGATCTTGTTCAGACTTTTTTGGCACGCGGAAATCCCTACGGATCGAGCACGGGTGTCAAAACTTGCACGGACTCACCGTCCCTTCTAGCATTAACACTCACGACCGAGATGGCTCGATCTCGATGTCTTTGAAGATTTTAGGTGGGAAATAGGTTATTTTCCCTGGTTTTCTGGGCGAGGCTTTTGATCTCGTGCACTTGGAGTTCCTCGCCATGGCGTTCGGGTTGAAGTTGCGCTCTCCTCGACGACTCGCGTCTTAAATCAAGTTATAACAGGGAGAAGGTATGCGGGAACATCCTGCAATACCAAGCTTCGTTTGGCACACTCTACTTCCTCTGTTACATGCGTTTTCTCGCAAATTCATTTCATACCCAAGTTTTTATGTTGTATGCATTGAGTTTTCCTTCGTTTTGATCACGGGGTTTTCGAGAAGAAATTCGAGATGTCGATAAATGAGATCGGGCTCTCACGTTATTGACGGTCGTCAGTAAGATTTCGCACGTCGAATGTTTGATCTATTACCTTGTGGTTTAACTCTGTCTCGGTCGAATATTGTAAACTCTTTCTGACTACTAAACGACCACGCCTTTCCTCCTACAGGGTTTAACAACTTCGAAGCCTTCGGGATAGCATCAGCGTTTAGCAGTAAATTTACATGACGCTAGTCTTTCAAATATTAAAATCCCTACTCTTGTTTAATTGTCTCTGGTCTTATGTATTCGTAGGTAAATACGAGACATCTGCTTCCTTCTGCTTGAGTTAACCTTTCCTTGGTGGCTTTAGGGTTTGAAGTTTTCTTCCATGATGCAATTTACCCGGTTCCTTAGGGGCTTCCGGCGATACTTAATGACCCATTTTGTTTACTTTTCTAAGTTTTATTAGGCATGGCACTCGGTTCATTATCAGTCGAGCTAGAGGTTTTAAGTTGCGGTGCGGTTTCAAAGTCTTGTAACTATGTCAGGGTTCTTACCTAGATTTTTGACAATACACTAGTTATTATGTTGGTTCGTAGCGGGTGTTCTTCGGAACATTACATGGACTTCCGTGGTGTGGAAGTTCCGCCATTTGATACTTTCTAGAATGTGTTTGTCCCTAATGTTTTATTTCTGACCCTGAGGGGTTAAACTTGCACTCTATGTTTCTTTTGATTATATGTGCTCTTTCATTCTTTATGAGACGTGGTTCTACTTTATATATATCAATTTCCGATTGTTGAATGAAGTCTCTTTTCTGATTTTCTTGTATGTATACGTAATGGTTTCTTTCCACAATTCGCATTAGTAATAACTTAGAGCTACGCATGTCGGTTGAAAGAGTTATCTTGTTTGTGTTTCTACCTAAACGATTTTAGGGTGGCCAGGTCCACCACCCGGCAGGTGAATAGGTAAAGCTCTACGGGGTTATGCAGGCGGGTTCGATATTGCCTTCGGCAACCTTCTCGCCCTGACCCACCTGCATTTCTCTTCGATATTAATATTCCACGGATAATTTTTCAATTTGAGACAGAGTAAACGAGAGAAAGAACGAGATAGCTTCTACATAGTAGTTTTGTACATGCGATTCTTATGCATACGTGTTCCCACTGAGAAAAATACATGAAAAATAGGAAAGCTATATTAATTTTTCTACGGAGTAGTTGAACTCGTATATACATGCTAACGATCACAATTTGAGTTATTTTTCTGTGCTAAACACGATTAAATCCTTTTTCCTTCTATACGGTGAAAAATTACACATTCGGCATAGTAAAGATGATACAAATCTATTATACCAAATCTTAAGAATGTAATATGCAATAGTCATTTAACACGAGTTCCAAATAGATTAATCATGTTTGTATGTACTTATACGGGGCCCGGCACAGATAATTCGATTTCCAAAGTTTGTGGTCCTCACCAACCCAGTGAGGCCATTACGTCCCTTCTGCCCCCTCGAACTACGGGTTTAGCGTCACGGGTTCTACAGTGTTGCCTTCTCTGTTGTGACCTCTAAATTTCTTCCTGACCTGGCGAGGATGTCGGGCCCAAACTCAGGGTTTCTTGAAAGTTACTTCCAGGGTTTCGGCTCAAGACAATACTTTCCCTCTCTTGCCTACACCTCGAAACCCCCCTCCTCCCTTGGTTGCACTTTATCCATTCGGGAGAGAGGGGTAAGCTGTTTCAAAGCTTGTCTCCAACCACTTCCATTATGAAAACTATCACCAACAACTTTCTTTTTTGAAATTCTCTTTCTCTCATTATTCAGAATAATTAAAATAAAACAATAATAATCTAAAAATAGTGGTGTCATACAAAATCTCTAATAGAGTCTTTGTTTTCGGAAAATAAAATTAAATAACATTAAATAAAATAAACCAGAAGCTTGTTTTGCTTCTTTTCTTTTAACTAGTAACTACTAGTTTACTTTCTTTATGAAGCTGTCACATCTCCCCCCTCTGGGAGTAACACCGTCCTCGGTGTTTTTCAACCCATCTCTGCAAAGAGTTCTGGGTAAGCTTCTTTAACAAATTTTTCATCCTCCCAAGTAGCCTCGTCCGGTCCAAAGTGATTCCACTGCACTTTCACCTGGACAACTACTCTTTTACGGAGCTCAATCTCCCTGCGATCAAGTATGCGTAGTGGCTCTACCAGAAATTCTCCGTCCAGTTCTACCTGGATGGAAAGAACAAGTTTTATCAGTCAGTAGAGTTAAACTTGATTCGTCTTCAGTTAGGATTTACTTGTTTATTTCTTTATGTATACTTTTTTTTTTATTTACATCCTACCTGAATGTTTTGCCAATGAATTACATGTTTCTCATCATGCACGTATTGCTTTAACAGCGATACATGGAGCACATTATGCACTTTAATATGACTATGTAGCGCCAGTCTATAAGCTACTGGCCCCACCCTTTCCAGAATTTGGAAGGGTCCGCAGTAACGAGGGGCTAACTTGGCGCAAGAAGTCCACCTCAAGGTACTTCTCTTTGGTTTAATCCTGACATAAACATGGTCACCCACTCCGAATTCGTGATAAGATCTCTTCTTATCTGCAAAAACTTTTTGTCGGTCCTGTGCGGCCTTCAAATTCTGCCTTATTCATTTTACTTCGGCCTCTAGTTCTGCCAACATTTCGGGTCCTAGCATTAATTTTGTCTCTGGACTGCTCCAGTTAATTGGTGTACGACACTGTCACCCATATAACGCCTCGAAAGGACTCATTTTTAACGATTCTTGATATCCATTGTTATATGCAAATTCCACTAAGTGCAGGTAGTTTTCCCATTTAGCTGGCTGCCGCATTACATACATGCGCAGCATATCCTCCAAAACCTAGTTTACTCGTTCTGTCTGCCCATCCGTTTGAGGATGGTATGCAGTGCTGAAGTGTATTTGAGTTCCTAAACCTGAGAAAAAAGTTTTCCAAAATGCGGAGGTAAACTTAACATCCCAATCTGAAATCACGGTCTTAGGTATGCCATGCAACCTAAAGATTTCCCTCATAAATATATCCGCAATCTGCACTGTCTTGTAAGTAGACTACACAGGTATGAAGTGGGCAGATTTACTTAATCTGTCCACCACTACCATGATGGAGTCGTTTTGCTTCCTTGTTCGAGGTAAGCCGGTGATGAATTCTAAAGAGATCACTTCCCATTTCCACTCAGGAATGGGTATGGGCTGTAGTAGTCCGGCTGGGTGCCGATGTTCCACTTTAACTTGCTGGAACTCTAAACACTTACTCAGATATCCTGCAATGTCTCTGCGCATACCGGGCCAATAAAATATCTTCCTAATTGCCGAAAGCATCTTCTGGTAACCCGGATGACCAGCATAGTTTCTGCGATGGTACTCGTCCAGAATTAACCCCTTGAGACTTGCACGATTAGGAACATAGGTCCTCCCGCGAAACATTAACATTTGCTCCTCATTTCTTCCATACTCGGATGGTCTACCTTGCTTCTGGTCCTCTTCCATTTGTCGCCACAAAAACTGGTATTCTGGATCCTTCTGGGCCTCTTCCCTTATTTGTTCAGATAGCTGGCTTACAGGTTGGCTGTAATACATTGCATAGATCCCATGCAATTTCCTACTCAAGGCGTCTGCAACTCGGTTTTCTTTTCCTTTAACATGTTGTATGTCCATGTCAAATTCGCTCAGAAAAGAGTTCCACCTTGCTTGCCTAGAGTTTAAATCTGCCTGCTTGAAGTAGTTAGTCAAACTACTGTGGTCTGTTTTGAGTATAAACCTTTTGCCCAGTAGGTAATGCCTCCACACTTGGAGAGCATGCACTACCGCCGTGAGTTCCAGATCATAAGCAGAGTACTTTTTTTCATGTTCTCTCAACTTCCTGGACTCATAGGCCACTACCTTGCCTTCTTGCGTTAATACTGCACCCACTCCCTCCTTGCTGGCATCAGTACACACCACATAATCTTTGCTGGGATCAGCAACTTTCAGCACTGGTGCTGTGGTCAAAAGTTGTTTCAGCTTCTCAAAGCTGTTCTGACATTCATTCGTCCACTTGAAAGATCTGCCTTTCTTTTGTAAAGATGTTATAGGATAGGCAATCTTAGAAAACCCTTCGATGAACCGCCTGTAATACCCTGCCAGACCCATGAATGATCTGATATCCGCCACATTCTGTGGTACTTGCCATTCCATGATGGTTTTAATCTTTTCGAGATCCACTGCTATTCCTTCAGCTGTTACAACATGACCTAAATACTGGATTTCTGATTTGAAGAAATCGCACTTGCTGAATTTGGCGTACAGTTGATGCCTCCTTAGTATCTCTAACACTATTCTCAGATGCTCCTTATGTTCTTCCTCGCTCTTGGAGTAGATCAGTATGTCGTCTATGAAGACCAAAACAAAATGATCCAAAAATTGATGAAAAACGCCATTCATCAACCTCATAAAGGTTGCTGGCGCATTTTTCAACCCGAAGGGTAATACTACAAACTCATAATGTCCATATCTGGTGCGGAATGTTGTCTTGCAAACATCCTCATCCTTGATTCGAATCTGGTGATATCCAGACCGCAAATCTATTTTAGAAAATACCTTGGCACCTCTCACCTGATCGAATAAATCATCGATTCTGGGTAGAGGGTATTTATTCTTAACTGTCAGCTTATTGAGTTGTCGGTAGTCCATACACATGCGTAAAGTTCCATCTTTCTTTTTAACAAAAAGGACGGGTGCTCCCCAAGGTGACACGCTTGGGCGAATATATCCTTTATCTAACAATTCCTGCAACTGCATTTTTAACTATGTTAATTCTGGTATACTCATTCTGTAAGGTGCTCTAGACACAGGAGAGGCTCCGGGTAGTAGTTCAATAGTGAAATCAATATCCCTTTTGGGTGGTAGTCCTGGAATGTTTTCTGGAAACACATCCAGGAATTCCTGTACCACAGGGATGTCTTTTATATCTGCCGCTTTTCCGTTGGATTCAGCATACCCTACTTGAATCGCGTACAACTGACATCCTTTTCTGATACACTTGCTCATCTGAGATGCTGTTATGGGACGCAGTTGTACATGCTTTTTAATTCCTTTGATTTCCTTACGTGTGCCATCCTGCGCTCTATAATAAATTGTCTTTTCCTTACAGTCCACTAATGTCCAGTGTTTCTCCACCCAGTCCATTCCTAATAATACATCATACGATCCCAATGGTAGAATATTTAAGTCTACCTGCAGCAGCTATTTTTCAACTTCCAGACTACAATTCTCAGTTTTCGCTATCACTCTGCGTTTAGCCCCGGTGGCTAGTTGAACTAACCAGGGGTTTTTAAATTTCTGCTCTTTTAAATTGCACATATCCACTAGTTTAGGACTTACATAACTTAAACTAGCGCCAGGATCTATTAAAATCGAGACAGGTTTAGATAACATAGTACCTTCCAGTTCAATCATTGTGGGCTGGAAATCAACCTGTCGATCCTCCAACGCTGCATTTATACGTGGTATGTTTCGCGCCACGTCCCCCACAGTTGATGCCTCTTGCAAGTTAACCACGTTTTCATTCTTTCTTCGTTGTGGGCAGTTCTTATAGTAGTGTGCTTCCCCACAGCCCCAACACTGTAGGGGAGATTTAGAATTCTGCCCTTGCTCTGGTTTACTTGACGCTTCTGTGGTTTTTTCTACTGCTGGCCACCTGATCCTTTGATGATTCCTGTTAAACTGCTTACTGCCAGTGTTCCGTCCTACTCCTTTGAATTGGCTGCTTTTGCTGCCTTTAAAAGTAGAGGAATTCCTCTGACTTTTCTTGGGCTGCCAACCTTTTCCGCCATCCCCTTTGGTCTTATACTGCTGGTAACACATGTGTGCCTTCCGGACAACTTCATCCATCGTTTGGGGGTTAACGAACTCTATTCTTTCCCTCATGGGAGCAGGCAAGCTACTCAGAAATCTCTGTACCTTGGCTTTTTCCTCTCTGAGATAAGGTACATAACGTAGCAGGGAAGTAAATTTCGTGACATACTCGTCCATAGTCATTTGGCCCAGCCGAAGATCGTGGAATTCCTTGGCTTTGTCGTCATAAAATCTTTCTGTTAGATATTTATCCTTGAAGTACTGCTGAAATAATTCCCAGGTAATGTCCCGTTCTTCAATACTGCGAACATTCTTTACCTCCTCCCACCACAAGGTGGCTTTCTCCCGCAGCTGGTATATAGCCAATCTAGCCTTCAGATTGCTGCTATACTCATATACCTGAAAGTATTTATTAATGTTAATCAGCCAGGCTTCAGCTGCTTCCTCCGCCTCGCCATCAAACATTGGCGGTTTAATCTTGCGGAATTCCTCTTGCAGTTCAACTTTCTGCTTCTTATGATCTTGCTGATCCGACTGATTTTCTGATTCTGCCTCATTATTATTTCGGTTTCTGCTCCTATGAGAGTAGCTCTTTTCAGTTCTCCCAATGGTGTTGTTTCTGGTTTTCTGATCTTCTGCTTCCGTTGATAATTCCTTTTCCGCACTGGGTTGACGCATTTCCTGATTTTGCTTATCAGAGATACTTTTCAGGATCCTTTCCTATTCTTGTAGCAACTTTTCGTTATCCTTGCGGACTCTCGTCATCTCTTCCTGTAACTGTTGTACAGTGTTTAGCAGAAAACCAATATGTTGCTACTGTTCTTCCAGCAATTTACTCGTCTTTTGATGTTGTTCCAATGTGAGTTGAACCCACATTTCTGGGTTCACGATCGTTTGACCTTGAGTCTCTTCTGGTGGCGTTTGAACTATCCTTTCTGTCATTTCTTTCTGCTTCTGTTCAGTGCACTAATACATACACAGCTCTGCTAGTAGACCCTTAGGTTACCAGTGTAGAAACCGAATCTGATACCACTTGTCACAATCATCTACCACATTCTACACAAAAATTAAATTTTTTTTTTTTTACCAAGGACACTAACCAGTAACAAATATTTAACCTGGCGTAAATGTCCCACCATTATGCAACATATATATGAGTATATATATATGGCATACATACATCAGCTCGTACATAATTAAGATTATAACATTTCCCCTTATATGTAAAGCCCTACACGATGGTACATACATATATTTATAATTCAATATGGTACTAACATACAAATAGCACTATAAATTAAATTCACGTGTCAGGTTTACATCGTATGCAACCTATATAATTTACAAGGTGTAATCTCTGCACTAAACTCAGAATCCGAACTTCAATGAAACACATTTAATTTCTGAATTGTATGTTATCGTTTTACCACGGTTTGGATATGTCATAAGGGTATGATCCCCTCGTTAATACGCCACCTGCCAACACGTCGTACCATAGGTAGATGTGGCGACCGAATTCAATCTCCGGTCTGTGGTGCTCTGTTTATCGAGTGTCGATCCTTACCGTATCTCGCAACTATGGATATGGTAGTAACAGCGCATCGTTCCCGCTTTTTGCATCGAAATCCCTCCTCGAGGAGGCATGCAAGCTCAAAACTTGTACGTACTACCGCTCTTCGCATTAACACTCCATTTAAGCGTATGGCTCCGATCTCGATTTGCCGAAGATTTTAGGGTGGGAAACAAAGTTATTTTCCCCCGGTTTGCTCTACAGTTTTTGATTCTAAGACTTGGAGTTCCGCCATGGCGTTCGGGTTGCAGTTGCGCTCCTCCTCGACGACTCCATCTTAAAACAAGATTTAACAGGAGAAGGTATGCGAAACATCCCTGCAATAGCCAAGCTTCGTCTGGCACACTCTACTTGCTCTGTTACATGAGTTTTTCCTACACATTCATTTCATACCCAAGTTTTTATGTTGCATGCATTGAGTTTTCCTTCATTAATTGTGGTTTTCGAGGAAGAAATTTTGATGTCAATAAATGAGATCGTTCTCTCGTTTACAAATACGTAAGATTTGCATCGCTCTAATGCTCTGATCTATTACCTCGTGGTTTAACTCGTCTCAGCCTCCCGAATACCGTAAACTCTTCGGCCACGATACCCGACGGGGATCCTCCTGCTGTGTTTAACAGAGCAGAGCCTCTCGTGTAGTTAAATCGTGCTTGGTAAATTTACATGCCATTGTCTTTCAAATATTAAAATCCTACTGCTTAATTGCTTGGTCTTATGTATTCGCAAGTAAACACAGACATCTCGCTTCCTTCTGCAGTTAACCTTTCCTTGGTGGCTTCAGCTGAAGTTTTCTTCCATGATACAGGTACCCAGTTCCGCCGAGGGCTCGACTGATACTTAATGACCCATTTATGTTTACTTTTCTAAGTTTTATTAGGCATGGCACTCGGTTCATTATCCGTCCGAGCTAGGGTTTCTAAGTTGCCGAGCTGCCGTTTCAAGTCTTGTAACTATATCAGGGTTCTTACCCTAGATTTTTGACAATAAACTAGTTATTATGTTGATTCGTAGCGGGTGTTCTTCGGAACATTACATGGACTCCGTGGTGTGGAAGTTCCGCCATTTTTAGTACTCTAGAATGTCTGTCCCTAATGTTTATTTCACCAGCCCTCAGGGTTAAACTTGCACTCTATGTTTCTTTTGATTATATGCGCTCTTTCATTTACTGCAGATGTGGTTCTACTTTATATATATCAATTTCCGATTGTTGAATGAAGTCTCTTTTACAGATTTTTACTGTATGTCTCTGTAATGGTTTCTTTCCACAATTCACATTAGTAATAACTTAGAGCTTCTGCATGTCGGTTAGAGAAGAGTTATTTGTTTGTGTTTCTACCTAAACAATTTTAGGGTGACCGGTCCACCACCCCGACCGTGAATAGGTAAACTCTACAGGGTTACCTGGGCAAGGGTTCGATATTACTTCGGCATCCTTCTATGCCCTAAAACCCCACCTACATTTCTCTTCGATATTAAATTCCACGGATAATTTTCAACTTGGGACCAGTAACAGAGAAAAGAACCAGATAGCTTCTACATGGTAGTTTTGTACATGCGATTCTTATGCATACGTGTTTCCACAGAAAAATACAAGAAAATAGGAAAGTTATATTAATTTTTCTACAGGTAGTTGAACTCGAGTACATACTTAATAATACACAGTTAAGTTATTTTCCTGCTATACAGTATACACGGTTAAATCCTTTTCCTTCTATACAGTGAAAACACATTCCTGGCATAGTAAAGACGATACAAATCTATTATACCAAATACTAAGAATGTAATATGCAATAGTCATTTAACCTGAGTTCCAAATAGATTAATCATGTTTGTGTGTACTTACCTGGGACTGGGTAATCGATTTCCAAAGCTGTGGTCCTCCCTACCAACCAGGTGAGGCCATTACGTCCTTCACCTGCCCCCTAGCCTCAGAACTCTGGGTTTAGCGTCACAGAGTTTACAGTGGTGTCTTCTCTGCTGTGACCTCTGGAATTTCCTTCCAGCCACAAGCAGGATGTCAGGCCCAAACTCAAGGGTTTCTTGAAAGTTACTTCCACTGGGTTTTCCAGCTCAAGACAGTACTTTCCCCTTTTTTCCTACACCTCCAGAACCCCCCCTCCTCCCTTGGATTTGCACTTTATCCATTCAGGAGAGGGTAACTGTTTTTTCCAAACTGTCTCCAACCACTTCCCATTCTGAGAAACTATCACCAACAACTTTTTTTTTTGAAATTCTCTTTTCCTCTCATTATTTCAGAATAATCAAAATAAAACAATAATAATCTAAAAATAGTGATTGTCTCAAAATGTCCTAATAGAGTCTTGTTTATTCAGAAAATAAAATTAAATAACATTAAATAAAATAAACCAACTGTTTTGCTTCTTTTCTTTTAACTAGTAACTACTAGTTACTTTCTTTATGAAGCTGTCACACATTTACAATTCAAATATTCCAATTGTAGCTTCACACAACCATATAAATAGTTTATACATGAAACAAATATCTTAACACGTGATAACAATTACATTATTTGAATTATATGTAGAAATTATATAACTAATGCGTTATATATCCAAGATTCTCTTGATCACACACTATTTTAACTTCATGCACAATACAGAATCTATTCCACCATTGATCATCACATGTGGAAATTAATCAACAATTGCAAAACACATGAAGTAACAAAAACACACATAACACAGTTGTTTAACGGGAAGGCCTGAAGCTGAGAACCCCAACTATATATTATGTAACATGGAGACCATATGAAAAACATACAAACATACAAAGCTTATCACAAGCTCTCAGTACAGTACAATCTTCATACACTAATTAGGCCCAATCTTGCAAATCCATGCACCGATCTTTGCGACCTGCTAGCCTGCCTCCACTGCACAATCAAAGCTGATTACAAAGACAAATTCAATGTAATCCCACTCTCATTGACTGCGTTATTATCATTGGCAACTCCAATGTATATGTAGATGCAATTCATGCATCACTAATAGTCACAACAGATAGTCTATCTTGCCCTTTCACCTATCTCTCCACTGGTCTCCACTGAAACTGCCATACATTGTAGTTAACTGATGTATTATTTAGTTGATTAATGAGTTATTATTCAGTTGATTAATTAATTCACACCACTCTCACTAGTGTATCAATCAGTTAGACTAGATACAACTAGCTCAACTGAGTCTAACTGAGTTAAACTAAATACAACTCCACCAACTACTTCTCCAACTCCACCAAACTCTGTCACATGAGTTCTAACTGAAGTCCTCCATGCAATAGCTCCAGTAAACCCTCCGGAATAGCGTAATTCCTTCTGTCAGCTGTTGTGCCACATCTGTGCAATTAACTGAAGTGCTCCAAGAGAATAAGATAATTTTTTGAGTCCAAATATTATTAAGAGCTAATAATATTCGACATGCATCTATTTTTAGATCAGCGCTCTATAAATAGACTTCGCCCAATATTCTAAAAATAGAATTTCATCTATTTTTCACATTTGACCAGCCATCTACAAATAGCCTCCTACTACATATAGAATATGCTCACCATGTCTAAAAATAGACATACACCTAAAAATAGCCTGTGTGGGCCCCAGCTAGTTTAGGTGATTATTTTCCAACCAGGATCAAGGATGATGTTTCAGGATGCCTCCTTCACTATTTCTTGTTACAATATTCAACACTCCCTCTCAACAAGAAAGGATTGTCTTTGCATGCGACATGCAACTCTATGCATTCGCCCTGCAACTCTTGCTGCAACACTTCTGAAACTGAATAAGCTTCAAAAAACTCAATCAGTCTTAATGCATCTATCACCAAAGTCTTCGACTTCTGCTGGCACTAACTACACATGTCGTTAGGAACCACTTCGCTGTTGAAATCTACACCCATGCACTTTGCACTTACTTTCAACTCTGAATTGCACTCCAGTATCCGACACTGTCACTTTGATATGCTCGCATCAATCCAACTGATCATGCTACTGCTGCTCTGTGGGCACCTCGTAGCCAGGTTCAATTCATGATACCCACACCATCTCCATGAATCCTACCCAGAAATATCCTCTTGGGATTACTCATGCATGTCGCCCCACCTCTCACCTGGTGGTATAGCTGCATGCACTCTCTCTGCCCATCTGGCACGAAATTTCTCTACATGAGTGGTTGCTCCCACTCCATGATCCTCATCTTGTGGCTTCTCCACATCCCGAGGTTCTCTCTTACCTGCATGAAAATCTAGCTCCCTGTCAAGCTTCAATTGCGTGGCTTTCTTGCACTTCCCAAAAGTAGGAAGCTTCGTAGAAATCCTATCTACAGCAAATCTATAAAGATTCTTCTGCATCTCCAGTTGTGGCTTCTCCACAACCTTCTGAGACTTCTTCTCATGCTGCATGTTGAGAGGCTCCCTCTCAACCACCAAGTCACTAACCTATGCTTTGATCCTCAAATATTTGCATGCATCTTGTACCTCAGTGCATGTAGATTCTTGGCTCGCTCACATTGCAATTGTCCTGCCGTCGCAAAATTTTCTAACAAAAGAGCTGATTTTAAATCGACGATATCTCCCTCATCTGAGCTCCGATTCGACCGATTTGTTTTTTCAATTCGGGTATTTTTTTTGCAAGGAATCCAAATATGCTATTTTTTTATGAAAATTTTGGATCCAATTTTTCAGATATTCTTTGCAAACTCGTGCACCCAAAAATTCCTGCTCTCATTCCATATAGAAAATCTATAACACAGCGCCGATACCATGTAGAAATTATATAACTAATGCGTTATATATCCAATATTCTCTTGATCACACACTATTTTAACTTCATGCACAATACAAAATCTATTACACCATTGATCATCACATGAGGAAATTAATCATTAATTGCAAAACACATGAAGCAATAAAAACACACATAACACAGTTGTTTAATGGGAAATCCTGAAGCTGAAAACCCTAACTATATATTATGTAACATGGAGATCATATGACATTCTCATACAGAAATACAAATCTTATCACAAGCTCTCAGTACAGTACAATCTTCATACACTAATTAGGCCCAATCTTGCAAATCCATGCACCGATCTTTGCCACCTGCTAGCCTGCCTCCACTGCGCAATCAAAGCTGATTACAAAGACAAATTCATTGTAATCCCACTCTCATTGACTGCATGATTATCATTGGCAACTCCAATGTATATGTAGATGCAATTCATGCATCACTAATAGTCACAACAGATAGTCTATCTTGCCCTTTCACCTATCTCTCCACTGGTCTCCACTGAAACTGCCATGCATTGCAGTTAACTGATGTATTATTTAGTTGATTAATGAGTTATTATTCAGTTGATTAATTAATTCACACCACTCTCACTAGTGTATCAATCAGTTAGACTAGATACAACTAGCTCAACTGAGTCTAACTGAGTTAAACTAAATACAACTCCACCAACTACTTCTCCAACTCCACCAAACTTTGCCACTTGAGTTCTAACTGAGTCCTCCATGCAATAGCTCCAGTAAACCCTCAGGAATAGCATAATTACTTCTGTCAGTTGTTGTGCCACATCTGTGCATTTAGCGAAGTGCTCAAGAGAATAAGATAATTTTTGAGTCCAAATATTATTAAGAGCTAATAATATTCGATATTGTAAAAGGAGTAGATCGCGCTCTATAAATAGAGGAAGAAAGCTGATATTCTAAAAATAGAATTTCATCTATTTTTCACATTTGACCAGCCATCTACAAATAGCCTCCTACTACATATAGAATATGCTCACCATGTCTAAAAATAGACATACACCTAAAAATAGCCTGTGTGGGCCCCAGCTAGTTTAGGTGATTATTTTCCAAATAGGATCAAGGATGATGTTTCAGGATGCCTCCTTCACTATTTCTTGTTGCAATCTTCAACATTATAAGAAAAAACAACATAAGTAAACATGAATGTACAACAATCCTCATTGAGTACTCAACAAGGCTTTAACCATATACATGCTTATCTTATATTATCGTCCATATCATATAACTAACTGTTGAAGAGGTAAATCCCCTCTGCGGACAGAGGCGATCCCTACTAGCCCAGAACGGGTCTAGCAACAATCATCAAATGCTACAGCGCAAGTTCCTAATTGCGAATAAACAGACCAACGTTGGAGGCCTACCTGGCGTCCAACGCTATGATTCGTAGAAGAGACAATGTTCCCCTTCCTTAGCCTCGGCAAATCATGATCCCCATGATCTCCGTGAATGGACACCTGCACATGCAAGAAACAATACGAATACAAGAATAAAATCCAGAATACGCAACTATATATCAGTCAGAAAGGATATAACTCATCATTATCATAAACGAAAGACAGAGTGGAACCATAACCAATAGTCATTCATTAATAAACAATCGAAAGAGAGTACAACCAATGTTCTGAAACTGAGGTCTCCTTCGGAGGGGTCTCCAGTAGAACACGTCTTGCAAAGCCTGCCAAAGATGAGACAAGCCTCTCTTAGAGTCTCTCGACGATAGTCTCCTTGCTCGGGTTTGGCCTTAAGGGAGGAATGAGGGCTCTTGCAGCATTAAGGCTCTTGGGAATTTGAGAACTTGGAGATTCAAGACTTAGGCACTTCAAGACTAGCTTGCAATGGAAATGGGCAAGATTTTATAGATGGAGGAAGGAGAGTTGGGATCCCTATAATTGTGGGATTGGCCCTATCTTCAAGGAAGCTTCCATGAGAGGTGGAAAACCACTTCCCTTACATGGAATTCCCGGAGCCAAACCTCCCAACTCAAGATAGATAACAGTTTCTGAGTCTGTTGAAACGAAACTTCCGCCATTTTAATTAAAAAACACTCCTTAAATTTGTTGGCGCGACTGCGACTCTGGGACAGAGCGCCAGTTGGCGCGGCCTCTTTGTAGGATTTTCCCTATTGGTGCGGGTGATGGACTGGCTACCTGCGCCAATGCAAAAAGGGGTGTTTATATGGTTTTATGCAAGGATATGTCTTCAGGGAAATTGAAGCTCATGTTTAGAGGAATGCAATGATAGTGGTTTCAAGGCATGACATTGCTCACAGGTCACAGAATGGGTCGTCCAATGTGCGGGATGGGGAATGGTAGGGATGGTGACAAATTACTGTGTAACAGATGCCCCCTAAAGCATGAGGCCCGAGAGAGAGAGAGAGGGGTGAAATGCTTTACGAGAACGTGTCCAACTGAAACTCCGCCGTCGAAAAACCTGCGTGGAGAAATACATATGATATCTCAAGTACATGATGTATATGTGGTATGGGTGCAGCCATCCATAATAGAGTATACTATAATCCAGATCCAAGGTATGGACGCATCCATCCAGTGAGGATCGATAAATAGACTCAGGTATGGTCGCAACCATCCAATGAATAAGTCATGTAAATAATCATAATAATCCACAAAATCGCAGCCTGGATTACAAAAGACACAATCCAGGGTCTTGCGCTCCATCTCGACCCGAACAAAGTACAAGTTCAAGGATGTGAATGAGTGGGCTGAAGTCGAACATGCAAGAACATTGCCTGATTACCAGCCAGTGATGAATGCTGTTAACAGACGCGAGAGGTACCACCAATAATGACGATGGCCCTCAAGGTACTACAGGTACAATCTACGGCATGTGAATCAATGAGCTGGCGTCAAACACCCGTAGAATCACTCGATCGGAGGCCAATGATGAAAACCTCACGTCGAATGCGATGAACGTGCCATTGAGGCATGCAGGCTCCAAGGTACCAGAAGGGAGTCTCTAGATCATCTTCCTGGATAATGAGCTGAAGTCGACAAGAAGTAATCTTGATCGAAGGTGGGCCATAGTGTTTCCCACATCATCGATGCGAGACAGAGGAACATAATGTCTTCGTGAATCAAGATTAGATGAGAATCAGAGGAAGGTTGAAATTTTCAAAGGTCAACTTCTCTTGAACATATAGGTGGCACGACAGTGGATTTGGCAGTATTTGACATTGAAAGATCAGAGGTCATGGTGACAAGGCAAAGAGCAGATGAGAGGTCAAAAGGGATTACCCAAACCCACGGAGGCAAGTGAAAAACGAGATGAGATGTCCCCAACCCGACACGACTGCAGACAAGTGCCATGTTCAAGAGCGACATACTGCCGACACGACAATGATGTTGGTTCCATTTTCCCCACCATGCTTGGCGAGTACCTCTTTATTTTTACACAAGCTTGAAGAGGATACCATATGCTTGTCATATAAATCCATTGTTCGGACGAATCCATCCTAGTACATTTAACGAGCCCTAGGAAGGAGAAACTCGGAGAACGTCATTTCGACTGAATCCAATGTGATCAGGGTTTAACGAGTCTGACAAAGGGAGAACTCGGCGTATTTTCATATTTAGAGAGTTTGAAAAGACAACAGAAAATTAAACTCCAGCAGTCCCTTTTCGTAAGTAGTTCCTCAGATCCGAAAAGGTAGAAAACTATGTCCGAGAAAACCTCCTAGTCGCGATAGGCTAGGGTATTCCTTTTTCGTAAATAATCCATCCCAGCCCGAAAAATGGTAAACGTATACTGGGTAGATGTCGTTTCGTAACCACTTTAACGAGATCGAACCGACAAGGGACTCGGTAATATTTTCATGTTTAGAGAGTCAGAAAAGAGCTGAAAGGTGACTCCTCTTGGAGGAACAAGTGGTATAAAGGGAAGCAACTGGTTCCGGTAATGGTGGAACTGCTCAAAACAAATAAAGGTCAAGAGGCTGGCTAAGAAGACCACTCATCGCAGCGGTTCCTTAGGAATAGGTAAAACAACCAAGTGAAGGCATATGATCGGCCAAGAAGATAGTGACGATGGAGTGAGAAAACCAAGGTTCATCTGGCAAAGACAGGCTGATAAGATGACAATCACAAGAGGTAAAATGGGAATGGTTTCATTTTTTCACAAGCTTGAAATCAAGAAAAATTGCTTGAAGTTGGTTTCATTTTTACACAAGCTTGAAATGGAAACAAAATATGCTTGAAAAAGTAAGCATGCCCCCAACATGGTGACTCAATTCGAGGTGCATGCCCCCTAAGCTTCAATCCATATGAAAGGCGGATGGAGTGATGGTTCAAATTAAGAGATCTAAGAAAGACTCGACTGGGATTTTATGAGATCTTATCAAAGACTCGAATTGAATAGGAACATGTTTCATTATTTTAACAAGGTTGACACATTAAAAGAACTATCCTCAGGACACCTTGTTTCATGGTTTAAGGAGCTTGGCACAAGACAAGGAACTCTGCTCCGACAACCTTGTTTCATTTTTTAAGGAGCTTGACACAAGACAACGAACTCTGCTCCAAAAGACCCGGTTTCATTTTTTAAGGAGCTTGACACAGGAAAAGAACCATGCTCTGATAACCTCATCATAGTGAACAAGAAGTCATCGCTTCCAAGAGTTCCACTCTCGATGGAAGGAAACCATCCTGGAAGTTCGGACCCAATGCCCCCAGCACCTGATGCACGATGGTATCATCACTGAGCACAAGCACGGGGTAGGTAGCCACATAGTTGACCTGCGTTGGGGCAGATACAACGGGTGGATAAAAACCAAGAAGGGATGATGGTGGGCCAGCTGCCACATTAGGACCAAAGAACGAAAGTTGATCAATGGTCACGATCCGTCCTTCATGTGGAAAACAGACCACACGAAAAAGGGAGGAGACAAGTGCTCCCATGGCGTAGGTGTAATCGCACCCCAAGAGTAGATTGAAATCCAAGGGGCCTGGAACAAACATCACATCCATATGGATGGTTTTACCTCCCAAAGTAACAGGTAACCTTGGAAGGATCCCTAATGGTTGACTCGTTCTTCTGTTAAATGCCAATAGATTCTGCGTAACAGGCGCAAGTGGCGGTGAACCGAAAGCTTTCCAGGTAGTTGAAGACAGAATACTAATAGACGCGCCTTCGTCTATAATGGTACTGGGTACAACCAGACCAAGGCCCGTACTGTGATTTCGAAAGGCACATAAGACGGAAGGCGGTATCCTGCAAATCGACTCCAATCGAAGGAAGCGACCAAAATACTCGGAGGGGCTACCATCGAACTGAGGTGGTTTTTCCCTGGTGTTCCGGAAGAAGAAGCATCCTCCACGACTTCCATCATGGAGTCGGGAAGAGTATCCTCTAACACCTTTATCACGGGAGGCGGAGGAGCCACTTCTTGAGGTGTAGGGATGAGAGAATATTTCTCCACATCTGAAGAATCTGAAGAAACCAGAAGAACATGAGGGGTGTGAGGTCCACTCTCAACGGAAAAGACCTGGTGCACCGCAGATGGGGCCAGTTCAACCGATCCCACGACCAATGGTTGGTCAGGAACGGATTCCTGAATTTGAATTTCCGAGGGAGCGGGATCGACCAAGGATGACTCTTGACCAATCGTGGCATCAGCAGGTGGAAGACTCAAAGAAAGATGTTTGTAACCAGCGTGAAGGCATGGTGTAGAAACAGTCAGGTTGTCCAACACTCATTTGGCTTCATCCATATATGGACAGAGGTGAATGGCATGGTGCCCCCCACACAACTTACAGGGATTGGTAATCTTACCCTGCTTCTTAGGAGCCTTACCAGTAGCAACCGAAGACGTGCCCCCAACCTGACTCTTAGAAGCCAAAGGCAATGGCGGGCGACTATTGGACCATACTTCGAGCACCTTGGGAATGCCAGGGTAGTCTCGAAGAAGATGGTCTCCTGTGCACAACATGCAAGGGAACTTGACTTTTCGTGGAGGGTTGGGAGGTTCATCAAGAGGAGGTGCATTAGAAGCAGCAGTTGTAGCCTTAGCCTCTCTCTTATCAGAATTCTTCTTCTTTGTCTTCTTCTTCTTCTTCTTAGCCACCTGGTTACTCGAATCCAGACTTTCACCAGGCGAAGTAGAAGAGGAGGACGTAGAAACAGGCGAAGAAGGGGAGAGGTCCACCTTGGAATAAACATGATGTTGTTCAAGCGGAGGAACTGATTGAACAGTAGTCGGGACATTTGGGACCACAGAGGTTGAAAACAACCAAACAGGAAATCCAACAGTTAACCCAGGAAGGGACAACGTTGCCATATAAGGAGCACCAACATTCCCAAAAGGAGAAAAATGACTAGGATTCCCATCGGAGGGGATTCCTTGGTTGGTGAACTCCAGAAAAGTTGCCATCAGAAACGATCTTCAGAACAACACCCTAAGGAAACTAAATTTAACCAGGAATATTTCGTGGGCAGTTAATTTTTAAAACATTGAAACAAAACTCTACCGTTCCATATTTTAAGAGTCAAGAAATAGGCAAAAGGTGACTCTATCACTTTCAGATTGGAAACAAGCGTCAAAGGACAAGCACTTGATGATATTTTCAAATTTAAGGATTCAGATAAGATCAAAATGAATACTCAGGAATGCTAGGCAAAGGGTGTACCAAATAACCGTGAACTGCAATATACACCTTGGTTTCAAAATGAAAGAGAAATCAACCAAGGACTTTCCGTACGTGCAGGAAATCTCCCCGAATGCTGTGTCCGGTGTATCATGGGTATAGGGCGGCAGACTCAGCTTCCTACGGAGAAAGGATTGAAACATAGTGGGGTCTCCCTTTATATACGCGACGGTACAAGGAGCACAAGTCCGTACTAGTGCTGTCTAAAGCCAAGAGGCGAACGACAGCTACTAGGTTTAAAGACGCCAGAACACGTCTCTAGCCTAGACCTCTAAATGTGTTTCGTTATATTTCAATGCTACCTTAGGTAAATTGAGTAAATTTTAATGTTGATCTTCAATTATGTTTCAATTTCAAGGCCCTACCGTATGTCATCTGACAATCCCCTATGTGCAGCTATATGAGAAAATAAAAAATTTTAATTCGATGAATGCGATCTAGTCAAGGGAAGAGCTTCAAACAATGATGCAACAAACATCAAAACTGAAAACGAAACTTTTCCAAACTAGATGACTTTCACTATCCAAAAGTATTCTAAAACATTCAACGAAGTGAATAATCCAATGTAATCTATGCAAAATTCTCTTTTCCAAAAACTATGCAATTGTAATCTATGCACAATTTCCTTTTCTTTTCAAATGATAAGAATGCACTCAATGCATTTTTCGATGAAATGAGAATATACTTAATGCATGCTTTCAATGGAAGAGAATGCACTCAAAGCGATTTTTAGTTTTCAATCACTAAACAATGTGATCTAAGTCCAATGATAAATCTCAAAAATACTTTTGATGCAATGTGATCTAATGCATTTAAACGAAAAGCAAACTATGAGACGAAAACTAAAAGAACGCAAATCTCCTTAATGAAGGATGAATGCAAAAGAGATGTAAACAAACATTAAGAATGCAATCGTTGTTTCAAACACTTTGTCACGAAATCCCTCAAAAGGCGACAAGACATATGAGGTCAAACACAAAGAGGACTTCCAAAGCATGAGATCAAAACAAGGCATTCATTCCCTTTTACATCAAACAATCATAGCAAGAAGACATCCCAAACAATGAGCAATGTAATCTATGCTCATACAAGGAAAAGACCGGAAGGGAAAGACACACTGGTGAAGGATTTAGGGAAAAAATCTCAATTTTCATACACCCTGAAATTGGCTCGACTTGTACATTGACAACTGGCGCCAACTGGCGACTTGCACATTGAAAACTAGCGCCAATGGCCAATTGGTGCGGGTTGCTAACTGACAACAAGCGCCAACGCCTAAAAATGAAAAAACAAAGAATTTCTCCCAACCAAGACCAGACTCACCACTTCAAGCAGAATCTCCAAGACTCAAATGAACCATGTGATCTAGGCTCAAAGCGAGACAGACACAGATCAAGCTTAGAAAGCTGAAAACAGAGTAAACCCTAGTACCTTACAGGATTGGCGCAACTGTAAGGCTGAAACTAGCGCCAGAATAGAATTGGCGTGGGTAATACACTAGAAACCTACGCCAATGGTCGCGACTGTCAAGCTGAAAAGCGCGCTAGTCGAGTTTACCAGTCAAAAATAAAAAAGAGAAATCCAACAAGCAGACCAGTGATAATCAAGCTATCCAAAAGCCAAATTCATAGAAAGAACCAGCCCAAAAGAGTTGACCAAGCAAGCAAGGCCAAGAAATGACCGAAAAGAGAAGACAATACTCCAAGTTGTTCAGTTCGTAAACCAAATCGGAGATTGACTGAAGCAACGTTGATCTACTCCGCTAATGCAGAGCAAAAGCGTTTCGAAGGCTATCTGGCTGTGCTTCAGGCTCCGTCTATAGCTTACAAATCAAACAACAAGCTGATCTCCCCAGTGGAGTCGCCAAATTGTTGAAGAGGTGAATCCCCTCTGCAGACAGAGGCGATCCCTACTAGCCCAGAACGGGTCTAGCAACAATCATCAAATGCTACAGCGCAAGTTCCTAATTGCGAATAAACAGACCAACGTTGGAGGCCTACCTGGAGTCCAACGCTATGATTCGTAGAAGAGACAGTGTTCCCATTCCTTAGCCCCGGTAGATCATGATCCCCACGATCTCCGTGAATGGACACCTGCACATGCAAGAAACAATACGAATACAAGCATAAAATCCAGAATACACAACTATATATCAGTCAGAAAGGATATAACTCATCATTATCATAAACGAAAGACAGAGTAGAACCATAACCAGTAGTCATTCATTAATAAACAATTGAAAGAGAGTACAACCAATGTTCTGACGCTGAGGTCTCCTTCGGAGGGGTCTCCAGTAGAACACGTCTCGCAAAGCCTGCCAAGGATGAGACAAGCCTCTCTTAGAGTCTCTCGATGATAGTCTCCTTGCTCGGGTTTGGCCTTAAGGGAAGAATGAGGGCTCTTGCAGCATTAAGGCTCTTGGGAATTTGAGAAATTGGAGATTCAAGACTTGGGCACTTCAAGACTAGCTTGCAATGGAAATGGGCAAGCTTTTATAGATGGAGGAAGGAGAGTTGGGATCCCTATAATTGTGGGATTGGCCCTATCTTCAAGGAAGCTTCCATGAGAGGTGGAAAACCACTTCCCTTACATGGAATTCCCGGAGCCAAACCTCCCAACTCAAGATAGATAAAAGTTTCTGAGTCTGTTGAAACGAAACTTCCACCATTTTATTTAAAAAATGCTCCTTAAATTTGCTGGCACGACTGTGACTCTGGGATAGAGCGCCAGTTGGTGCGGCCTCTTTGTAGGATTTTCCCTATTGGCACGAGTGAGGGACTGGCTACCTGCGCCAATGCAAAAAGGGGTGTTTATATGGTTTTTTGCAAGGAGATGTCTTCTGGGCAATTGAAGCTCATGTTTAGAGGAATGCAATGATAGTGGTTTCAAGGCATGACATTGCTCACAGGTCACAAAATGGGCCCTCCAATGTGCGGGACGGGGAATGGTAGGGACGGTGAAAAATTACTGTGTAACACTAACCTTTTGACACTTATAGTTTACATGCAATGCCAATTTAACTCATGGAATTCAAGTAATAGACCCAAACACTTATTTATGATTAGGTGAATTTCACCTAGTTAATTGTTCGGGGGTGGTTTACCACCCAGCCATATGTATCGCCTATGGATTCCAACCCCAAGCTTGACCATGATACCACTAGGTTAATGAAAGATCCTAAGTGTCTCTAATCTCACTTAGCCTGATCCATTCTCTCCTGAAATAATAAATATGCTCACTACATAGCAATGCACACCCATATATCTCCATCAATAAGTGATGTTGCTCCCTTCCACTACCATACACACACAAGATAGATCCTCCCTTTCTTTGTTCAATGGTGTCTCGGGAATCTTCTTCCCCTCCAAGAATTTTTAATGTAAGTAGGAAGAGCTCATATGCTAATTTCCTTTGGAATAATATAGTAGAGGCCTGTACTTATCCCCAAATTGTTAATGAACAATAATGACCAAGATGCAAGCTTAACGGTGTTGGGTAAACCCACGAAGGTGGGTTACACTTTTGTGAGAATCGAGGGCAGAAAAGTCATTTTCCCAACAGTTTGGCCGAAAATTTATAAAATTTCAGCCAAACTATCTAAGAGTTCGACCGAACTTTCGAAATTAGTTTGATCGAACTCAATCTGTCGTTTACATTGACGACATATTGATGATGTGTGCAAATAGATTTTTGGTCGAAGATGAGAAAACCAGTAACCAAAGTTCAGTCAAACTAATAGTCTAGCCAAACTATTAGACCGATCGAAATTTTAAAATAGTTCGGCCAAACTTGTTCTTATAAATATACCGGCCCACAAATTTTAACAGGTTTCAGGCTTATTACCATTGTCTGTTTGCAGGGGCTTGGTGTTGCGCCGTGACGACGAGGTGAGGTGTTTTTCTATTTTTTTTGTATTTTTTTGTTGATTTTTTTTATTTGATTTTAATTTTAATTTTTTTTGTTAACATCTATTTGTAGGGGCTTGTTGTTGTGCTGCGTCTATCTGTCTCACGTCATTTGTTTGCAAGGGCTTGGTGTTGCACCAAAGCGACGAGGTGAGGTTTTTTTTGTTTTTTTTGTTGACTTTTTTTTTTTGATTTTAATTTTAATTTTTTTTGTTCACAACGAATTTGATCTGTGTCCTCCACGACGTCTTCGACGATATCCTGCCTCGTCTTCTCGTTGTAGCTTCATCCTCTTGTCGTCTGCTAATTTCCAGGTATTCGTCGTTGTAACCTCTATTTTGAGCAAGTTAAAAATAAAATAAAATTAGTTGTTAAAATTTAAATATGATGATCTTACTAAATTCTACACCATAGCCATGAACAACTACTGTAACTCCAATGTAGAGCGTAAAATTCAAACTGTGATGGCCCTAGACACTTTTCACCTTGGTAGATATGGAAAATATACAAAATAAAGACAAAACCACATGGGAAGGAAAAAGGGACAATCGATTCCAGGACTTGAGAAGATTTTTCCACAATATACATATTTCATACTTACAAACTCACCTTCCAGAAACAAAAGTAATTATTCAGCTTTTACTCTACATATATGCCTTCAATTTTTCTTACCCACCATTTCTATTTGCATGGTTTTTTCTTCACCGAATGCATTCATCCAAACCCACTGGTTTCTTCTCCTCTGAAGAACGAAGAGCTGGATCACTTTGATATACGTTTTCGTCAATTGGATTTTCCCCAATCCATTCACTAAATTTCAAATTTATCATTTCATTTTAGCTTTGATTGATAATTTCTTTGGTATTAATTTCCTGGTGAAATTATTAGTGAAATTCCACATTTCTCTCAGATTCAATTTGTTGGAACTAATTTTATTTGTAATTCGGAGTTTAAGAATTATTTACGTTATATACTCTTCTATATAAATGGTTAATTCTTCCTCGGTACACTATTCCAACCATTTCGATTTGTTTTGAAAGGAAATGGGTTATAATGTTTTTACTCCCATCGATTTCAACTCACCTTAATGGCCGTCAAAAGTTTTCTTTAATGGTCAGATGGTTTCATCGAATTGACTTTTGAGTTTTGTATCTATTTTTTTTCCAGAGTCAATCAGTTTCAGATTTACAGTTTTAATTCCCCAATGGCCTTCCTCGTATGAAAATTGGGAATTTCATTACTTATTTCCTCTTCTGATTAGAATCGCGTAGTTTAACTAATTTTCAATGAGGCGAATAAAATATAATTCTTGTCTCTCGACATAAAATTTATGGTTCCCAGAATCATTGTAATTTGTACAACTTGCTATTTCTCAATCCAGTACCCTTGTATTGATCGTTAATGGAAATTATGATATTCTGTATGAAATTTTGACTTCTAATAATAATACCAGAGAAGACTTACTTTACCTCATTATTAATGAAATTCTATTTTAATTTCACTCTTATGAATTTACAATTTTGGGATTTTTAATTTCTTTATTTTTTTCGTTGATTTTCTATTTCCCTTGTTTCGATCCTTCATGTCACTCTTGGAAACTATAACAAAGGTCTAGAATTTCTTTCTTTTCAAGCTTCTGTTGCAGAAATCGATAATTTATACCCAACTCCAGATTTGATAACAAAGGTATATAATTTCGTTTATTTCATTCCATTTGCCTTTCATTCTTATATATATTTACATCCTAAAATTCCAGGGTTTTTAGAATCACTACTTTGACTTTCTTAACTCAGTTCAAAGTACAATTAGATTTATATTTTCTTACACAAATCTATTATTTTATAATTCAGGAAAAACCCTCTTGTACAAATATCCTTAGTCTCTTATACTCTGCATTTTCCCTCCACACATGTACTGTACATATTTAATTTTTTATAGTTACATTAGAAATATTTCTATGCACATCTCAATTATGATACTTAAATTAATTCAGGTATTTTGTGCAATGTATTTCCAGAACACATTTTATTTGGGTTAATTGCATTCTAGAAGATATATATCCAGAACATGCAACATTTTTCATCAATGCACATAGAAAAGCTACTTTTAGTTGATAGTAAACTAGAAATTATAAAAAACGTACCACACATTTTGAGTTTAGCTTCTAAGAGCTCATGGGAAGGAAAAATGGACAAGTGATTCCAAGACTTGAGAAGATTTTTCTATAATATAAATATTTTTGTTGTTTTATTGGATCACTCAATGCTCATCCTCCTACAACTAGGGAGTCTCGGTCTCTGTATAATTATGTGTTAGTACTACATCGAGGTCTATGATTTTCCTGCACGCATCTCTTTACTTTTGGTTGTCTGGTTATGTATGTGTATTCCTTTTTATGTACAGGGAAGATATTTCATGATCAATACCTGATATGCATTAATTCTTTGAATTGTTATCACTGTTAGAGTCCCTTTGATACCTCCCGGCCGTATAATTATGTGTTAGTAATACATTGAGGTCTTTGATTTGCCTGTACATGTCTCTTTACTTTTGGTTTTCTGGTTACATACATGTGTATTCATTTCAATGTATAGGGAAGATATTCATGATCAATACATAATATGCATTCATTCTTTGAATTTTTATCACTGTTAGGGTCCCTTCGGTACCTCCCGACCGTATAATTATGTGTTAGTACTACATCAAGGTCTCTGATCTATATACATGCATCTCTTTACTTCTGGTTGTCTGGTTATTTATGTATATTCCTTTCGATGTACAGGGAAGATATTTCATGATCAATACCTAATATTCATTCATTCTTTGACTTGTTATCACTGTTAGGGTCCCTTCGGTACCTCCCGACTGCTTCTAAGAGCTCTAACGAATAGTGTCCATTCGTGTAATTTGAAAGAGAAATAAAATATATTTGTTTTCATTCTCCATTCTTGTAATTTGAAAGTAGTTATTTGGAACATAACAAGTCTTTCTCAACATCTAGATGCCATTATAGCATATGAATAAATACTTATTAGTCTTAGAAATAATATATATGTTTTATTTTCTTATCTACCCAAGTATTCTTAGTATTCAACAAACTATAAAACAGAAGAGAAAAACACCTCAAAGAAACTCACACAGAATTCAGCAACAAAATGAATAGAAAGTCACACAGAATTTAGCAACAGAATGAACAGAAATTCACACAGAATTCAACAACGTAATGAACAAAAATTCGCACAGAATTCATCAACAAAATTAACAGAATTAAACACTACAAAGAAATTCACACAGAGAATTTAGCAACTCATAATTCTTGTAATATTTAAATCAGCCCAATGTATTTCATTAATGTACCTAAATTTACACCTTCCATGAGGCTTCTAATCTTGTAAAATTTTAAAAGTGGAGTGTTTTATGATGTAATGGATATTAATAATTTAGATTATGTACAGTGATATTATGATAGTGTAGGTTGATGTTCAAGTTGTAAAATTCTTGTACATATGAAGGATGAATGATAGTACAAGCCAAAAATGACATTATTATAAATTATTAAACAATCTATTGGGTGCTAAATCACACTTCTTATTAAGGACACAAATAATGCAAGTTGAAAATTCCTTTTTAATGTTCTTAGCCTGTTTATATATGTCAAAGTAAAGGTTTCTAGATGTGATTTCTCCCATAAAATTCAAGGCAAACCATCTACATGTCATTTCTCCCACAAACTCATCAAGGTGTGACTTTTGACATAAATTCATCAGCCGCTACCACTAGTTGTTTTAGTAAGTGCATAAAATAATTTTGCAAACCATGTACATGTCATCTCAACCACAAACCCATCAAGGTGTGACTTTTGACATAACTTAATCATCCACTACCACTATTTTTTTAAGTAAGTGCAAACCACTACCACTTTAAGGCAAATGTTTAAGTAAGTGCAAACCACTACCACTTTAAGGCAAACCGTGTACATGTGTCATTCCTCCTATACATGTGTCATTTCTCCCATAAAATTTTTGGCAAAATTTAAGGCATGTGTCATTTCTATGTCATTTCTATCTTAAACCGTAGGCACTTGGGAAAACTTTAAGGCATGTCATTTATAGATGTGATTTCTCTTTCTATGTCATTTCTATCTTAAACTCTAGGCACTTAGGCAAAATTTATGGCATGTCATTTCTAGATTTGATTTCTCCCATGAACTTTAAGGAAAAATTTAAGGAAAACCATGCACATGCCATTTTTCCCACAAACTAAAGGATTTCTTCCATTAATTCAAGGCAAACTTTAAGGTCTAAAAATTGAACCTAAAGTGGCTGAACTCTCATAGGATTTTGAACTTCCATCGGATTTTAGTCTGTCTGTTGAGTGTTAGCTTCTACAAGTTCTAAAGGCAGAGTCTGTAAAGGGCCAGGTAGCCTTTGGATCTCATCTTTTCTCAAAGGTGACATATCCAGTAAATGCCCCTATAGTCAATCTCTGGAACAGAAATAGAATTTATTCATTTTAATATCCATAAACCACTACCACTTTAAGGCAAACCTTGTACATGTGTCATTTCTCCCTTCTCCCATAAAATTTTAGGCAAACTTTAAGGCATGTGTCATTTTTATTTCATTTCTCCCATAAACTATAAGGAAATTTGTCAGTTCTCCCACAAACTCATAAAGGTGTGACTTTTGACATAAATTAATCAACCAATACCACTAGTTGTTTTAGTAAGTGCATAAAATAATTTTGCAAACCATGTAAACGTCATTTCTCCAACAAACTAAAGGCTTTCTCTCATGAATTAAAAGCAAACTTTAAGGCTTAAAAATTGAATATAAAGTGGCTGAACTCTCATAAGATTTTGAACTTCCATAGGATCTTAGTCTATCTGTTGAGTGTTAACTTCTACAAGTTCTAAAGGCAGAGTCTATAAAGGATTGGTAGCCTCTGTATCTCATCTTTTCTCAGATGTGACGTATCTAGTAAATGCCCCTACAGTCAATCTCTAGAATAGAAATAGAAGTTCTTCATTTTAATATCCAGAACTCTCATAGGATTTTGAAGTTCCATAGGATCTTAGTCTTTTTTTTGAGTGTTAACTTCTACAAGTTCTAAAGGGAGAGTCTGTAAAGGGCTGGTAGCCTCTGGATCTCATCTTTTCTCAAATGTGACATATCTAGTAAATGTCCCTACAATCAATCTCTAGAATAGAAATAGAAGTTGTTCATTTTAATATCCATAAACCACTACCACTTTAAGGAAAACCTTGTACATGTGTCATTTCTCCCTTCTCCCATAAAATTTTAGGCAAACTTTAAGGCATGTGTCATTTCTATTTCATTTCTCCCATAAACTATAAGGAAAATTGTCATTTCTCCCACAAACTCATAAAGGTGTGACTTTTGACATAACTTCATCAACCACTACCACTAGTTGTTTTAGTAAGTGCATAAAATAATTTTGCAAACCATGTAAATGTCATTTCTCCCAGAAACTAAAGGCTTTCTCTCATTAATTCAAGGCAAACTTTAAGGCCTAAAAATTGAACCTAAAGTGGCTGAACTCTCATAGGATTTTGAACTTCCATAGGATTTTAGTCTGTCTGTTGAGTGTTAACTTCTACAAGTTCTAAAGGTAGAGTCTGTAAAGGGCCAGGTAGCCTCTGGATCTCATATTTTCTCAAATGTGACATATCCAGTAAATTTCCCTACAGTCAATCCCACGACAATGAATCTCTAGAACAGATCTAAATAGAATTTCTTCATTTTAATATCCATAAACCACTACCACTTTAAGCCAAATAGTTTACATGTGTCATTTCTCGCATACATGTGCCATTTCTCCCTTAAACTTTTAGGAAAAATTTAAGGCATGTCTCATTTCTATGTCATTTCAATGTCTTTTCTATGTTATTTTTATGTTATTTCTCCCATAAAATATAAGGCAATGTCATTTCTCCCATATATTATAAGGAAATTTTTAAGGCAAACCATGTACATTTCATTTCTCTCTTAAACTCTATGCAAGGCAAAATTTAAGGCATGTCATTTTTAGATGTGATTTTTCCCATAAACTTAAGGAAAAATTTAAGTCAAACCATGCACATGCCATTTCTCCCAGGAAAAATTTAAGGCCTAAAAACTGAACCTAAAGTGGTTGAACTTCCATAGGGTTTTAGTCTGTCTGTTGAGTGTTAACTTCAACAAGTTCTAAAGGTAGAGTCTATAAAGGGCTAGGTAGCCTCTGGATCTCATGTTTTCTCAAAGGTGACATATCCAGTAAATGCCCCTACAGTCAATCTCTAGAATAGAAATAGAAGTTCTTCATTTTAATATCCATAAACCACTATCACTTTAAGGCAAAACTTGTACATGTTTCATTTCTCCCTTCTCCCATAAACTTTTAGGCAAACTTTAAGGCATGTGTCATTTCTATTTCATTTCTCCCATAAATTATAAGGCAATTTGTCATTTCTCCCACAAACTCATAAAGGTGTGACTTTTGACATAACTTCATAACTGCCACCACCAGTTGTTTTAGTAAGTGCATAAAATAATTTTGCAGACCATGTAAATGTGATTTCTCCCACAAACTAAAGGCTTTCTCCCATTAATTCAAGGCAAAATTTAAGGCCTAAAAACTGAACCTAAAGTAGCTGAACTTCCATAGGATAGGATCCTCCAAACTCAAGGCTTTCTCCCATTAATTCAGGGCAAAATTTAAGGCCTAAAAAATGAACCTAAAGTGGTTGAACTTCCATAGGATTTTAGTTTGTTTTTTGAGTCTTAACTTCTAAAAGTTCTAAAGGAATCTGTAATGGGCCAGGTAGCCTTTGGATCTCATCCTTTCTTAAGGCATGTAAAGGGCCAGGTGGCCTCTGGATGTCATACTTTCTTAAGGCATGTCATTTCTAGATGTGATTTATGCCATAGATTTTAAGGCAAAATTTTAGGCAAAATATGCATGAACCATGTATATGTGTTATAAATCTCCCTTAAACTCTAGGCAATGTAATATTTAACGCATCTCATTTGTAGATGTGAATTCTACCATAAACTTTAAGTCAAACTTTAAGATAAACCATGCACATGCCATTTATCTTATGCACATGTGTCATTTCTCCCATGCATTTGCAATAAATGTTAATTTAATATATTTTATTGAATTTATTTTTTTCAGGGATAACAAAACCCACTAAATATGGTTGAAAAATGGACATTATGCATACATGTTTCTTGCTATCCCAACCTAGGGAAAGTAGTGATTACATATGTGCTTTCCAATATTGCGACTATCAAGGTCGTCCAAAGGAAAATGAATATACCGGGAAGAACAACAAACAATGAGGCATATTATATTGCATTGATAGAAGGCTTGGGAAAAACTAAGGATTATGGATCAAATGGAATTATAGTTTTCACCAATTCCAAACTTGTCTGCAACCAGATGAAAGGCGTGTACCAAGTTAAGAAGGAGAGGTTAAAACAACAGCATGTAAAAGAAAACAATATTGTTAGCCAATTTCAAATTTTTAGTATTTAAGACATTGTGCAAATGTTAATAAGATGTTTGCTGATCTATTGCGTGGGGAAATGCTAATTCAGGATTCATCTATCAAAGAGGAATTAATAGATGAGTTAGAATTATACGGGGGAATGCCAATGCAAGATTCATCTCTCAAAGATGAATTAGTTTGAGAAGCTTTTCCTCAAAAATTCAAGATTCATCTCTCAAAGATGAATTAGTGTTGAGACGCTCTCCTTCAAAATTTATTGATAGACATTGTAACATATCTTGGAGATGTGTGTGTTTTGTACTTATAAATAGTATTTTTTAATGACCATGTGTTTTTTTCAATTATATACCAAGTGTGCTCCCACCACACCATGTAAAGCGTGACTTGGTGAACTTCATATTTGCAACAAGTGTGAACTTCACATTTTTATAAAATTAAAATGTGAGGACTTCAACAAATTTTTGTTTAAATGGAGTTTCACGCTTCTTTTTTAATGACCATGTGTTTTTTTCAGTTTTATACCAAGTGTGCTCCCACCATGTTTTCAATTATATACCAAGGGTGCTCCCACCATGTAAAGTGTAATTTGGTGAACTTAAGATTTTTATAAAAAAATTGCTTAAATTGAGTTTCACACATCAATTAGTGCTTTGAAAGTTGTGTTTTGCATAATTCGTGTACACTAAATTACATTAATTTTTTGAAATTTATTTTTGAATTAATTTTAAATAGTAATTTGAAAAAATAAATGTAAATGTCCATTGTAGATATATATATCACGAAGGATGAACGACGAAGATCAACAGAATCCCATATCTCTACGAGATGGGGGGATCAGGGATCGAGGGATGTTCATGGTATTTAAATATAGTCTTAAATATCCATACATATACATACATATACATACATATATGAACATATGGAATTTATTTTTTATCAATTTTGTGAGTTAAATTAGTTGTTAATAAGTTTATTTTTTTATTTTTTAGGAGCTAGGAGGACAAGGGCGTCTACTCCATCAATGAAGCATGCCCATGGTTCACGTAATCGTGGTATGGTTCACACAATTTAATAAATGAATATTTACATGTATTTATATGTATGAATGTATTTGTGAATTGATTATAAATTCCTATTTTTTTATGAAGATTCTCTCTTGTCTCGTGAGGTTGGTGGTGGTTCACATTCCCTTGGAGGGCCATCAATAAGTGTTGGTGGATTGCGTGAAGGTGGTGATATGTATTCCCCCAGAGGCCAATTAAAGGATGGTCATGTTGGTTCTCAACCAATCGGTGGTCATTCTAGTTCTCAACAGTCTCAAGGTGGGAAAGATGCTAGCCAACCATATCGAGGTGGCCATCAGTTTGAATATTATTTTCATTCAATTTGTACAAATTTGTTTACATGTGTTTTTTTAATATAAAAATTTTTATATATTGATGTAGAGGCTGAAAATGTTTCTCCAAATGCTGCTCAAGAAAGACGTAGGGAAGAACGCGTCATTCAAGAAGAAGGTTGTACACCAACCACGAATTATTCGTCTGACATTTCCAATATACCTTGAGAAACAAACATGCAACAATGCACCTTACAAAGGTGGCAACATCTTCATGAAAAATCAAAGAGAGATCTCGTGGCTTTGACTCTACCTGCTGAGAATCGACAAAGCTTGGAAATAGTTACACACTCTTTAAACGAACTAGTAGATGTGTATCTAAAGCTTGGGCCAACCACTGATACTTTTGTAGAAGTGATGAGAAAAAGAAAGGAAACAGTGATGGGTCCCAATAAATGGGAGGTTGTTAAACAAAGAGTTACAATAGAAATGGCCAAGTCTATGTTTAATTTCAAAGAAGGGCTGAAAAGAAGGATGCTGAAGGTGTAATATTTCAAGCACCCTCATATAGCTCACTATTTGTATGATAGACATATTGCGTCCTATGGAAGACTCCCATGGAACGATGAGGTTCCACTTTATTTTGCAAAATTATTTTATGCAGACTTCTTTTTATAGATGAAACCCAATTACAATGATGTTCGCTCTATATTTTTTAGTCCTGGAAAAGGTCTATTATGTGACCATAGGGGCGCTAGGCCTTATGTTGAGTTGCCCCACCCTGAACCACCATTGGTTAGTTGACCTCTTCGTGTCAAAACTTTGCGGTCAGAGATGGATGCCACTTCTCAAATTCGTCGAGAAGTAAGGGATGTCATCATTGACAATGTTAACAGTGGATTGGGTGGATTCGATATTTTTTTGAATCGAAAAAGAGCACGTGAGAATTCACGTGCTAATTTTGTGTATTATACAGATGAAGAGATTGACAACATGAGTGTTGAAGATCTCAAAACATATGCAAAGAATTGTCGCAATGGTTGGCAGGACCTAATTGTTCATGAGGAAGAGGACATGGAAACAATATGTGTTAATGGTTAGGGTTCAACTATTTTAACACATGTACAATTTGTAATAAATACATATATACATACATTTATTTGTATACATTAATATAAAAAAAATGTATCATTATATGTTAACACCATTTGCAGTTGTCACGCTTGATGAATGAAGAAAATGTTAATATCAAGGTCGGAGCCTCCGATTGAAACAATCAAGATGGGTCTCACCGTCAATCATACAATCAATATGGTTCTCACCATCAAGATATATTGGCAAATGTTAGTGTTTTTTAAGTGAACACATGATGATTTACAATTATTTTTTATCTATTATTATATATATCGAAACATGATGAGATATTTTTAAAATAAATAATTGTGCACACATGTACATGTATATATATAATAAAATGTTTTAACAGATTCTGATTACGTCCGATGCTTTTGGGATGGAGGTACCTTCTTCTTCCTTGGGAGATGTGCCAAATCCACCATCACAAGTATGAATTTTTTTTCACTTTTAAATATGTTTTTAAGTTATATATTCCACCTTAAAAAGTTCCATTAAAAAATGAGATATATCTGGATCTTGAGTTATTTTAATTTTTTTGAATTTTAGGTTTTTGGAGATTTTCTTTCCGAGCCACTCTTAAGAGATGTGCCAAATCCACCAACACAAGTATTCAAATTTTCACTTATATATATATATATATCTGTTTTTAAGTTACAAGTTATAAATTGAAGTTTAAAAGTTTTATTATAAATTAAGATCTAGAGATCTTGAGTTATTTTAAATTTTTTGAATTTTAGGTTTTTGGAGATCTTCTTTTGGAGCCTCTCTTAGGAGATGTGCCAAATCCACTAGCACAAGTATTCAAATTTTCACTTAAATATATGTTTTTAAGTTATAAGTTATAAATTGAAGTTCAAAATTTTGATTATAAATTGAGATCTAGATCTTGAGTTATTTTATACTTTTAAATTTTTTGAATTTTAGGTTCCTACAGAGGATTTCTTTTCTCCACAGACTCTAGCGATGGAGTGTATGATGGAGATAGGAACATCCACAACATTTCAACCATTTGAACAAGTTTCCTAACTTTTTGTTTAATATTATTGAAGACAAGTTTATATATGAATTTTCATTTGAAATTTTTTAATATATATATATATATATATATATATATATATATATATATATATATAGTTGTACATGTATATTTTAAGCAGCTTTTTAATGTTAAAGATGTTCCAGTTTCCAATGGAGGAAGTTTTAGTATAGCAACAAATGGAGAGGGAACCTCATAAGGTATTGCATGATTTTTTTTACATTTTGTTTTTTTAAATGAAATTCTATATATTCTCACTGAATTTTAAAACATTAAATTTTAATGTTTGTACACATTGTGTACAAGTTCCCCATGCTTCGCAGGATAACTCGAGGATCGTGACTTTGCTGGGAGAGACACTATATCCATCTATATTTGATGGATGATGCACATGCACGTGCAACATTATATTTTCAATAGATTTAGTCTTAAATTTATTTTTTTATACATAGTATTATCTAGATGTCATATATAACTTGATACTTGTGAGATCTACAAATTTTGGACATATTTTATGTGAACTACATTTGGTACATGTGATATAATGTTTTGTTTTTATTGGATAGTTGAACTACATTTGGCATGTGAAGTAATGTTGTGATGTATAATGTTTTGGTTTTAAAACTCAAGTTTTGGATGGTTGAACTACATTTGGCATGTGAAGTAATGTTGTGTTATAATTTGTTTTGTTTTTAAAACTTAAGTTTTGGATGGTTGAACTACATTTGGCATGTGAAGTAATGTTTTGTTATAATTTTTTTTATTTTTAAAACTCAAGTTTTCGATGGTTGAACTACACTTGGAATGTGATTGCACGATATAATGTTTCATTTTTATTGGATAGTTAAGCTACATTTGGCATGATCTAATGTTTTTTTTTTATTGGATAGTTGAAGTACATTTGGCATGTGAAGTAATGTCGTGATATAATTTGTTTTGTTTCTAAAACTCAAGTTTTGGATGGTTGAACTACATTTGGCATGTGATTGTGATATTTAATGTTTTGTTTTTATTGGATAGTTGAAATACATTTGAAATGTTTAGTAATGTTGTGATATAATGTTTTGTTTTTAAAACTCAAGTTTTGGATGGTTGAACTACATTTGACACGTGATTGCATGATATAATGTTTTGTTTTTATTGAATAGTTGAACTAAAATTGGCATGTGAAGTAATGTTGTGATATAATGTTTTGTTTTTAAAACTCAAGTTTTGGATGGTCGAACTACATTTTCCATGTGATTATGATATAATGTTTTTTTTTTTAAATTCAAGTTGTGGTTTTCCAAACAAAAAAAAGGTCACATGAATATATATGTACATGTAGAAATGATTTAAGTACATGTTTGAAGATATATGTTAAAATGATTGAAGTACACATATCGACATATATATATATATATATATATATATATATATATATATATATATAGATATATATATATATATATATATATATATATATATATATATATAAAAACAATCATAAGATCCTACGTCTTGTCAGATGTGACAAAAAATCATAAAATTTTAAAATTGCATTCTATAATGTATATATATCAAGTACGCGCAACATTTTTCATCAATGCATGTATAGAAAAGCTACTTATAGATAATTGCATTCTAGAACATATATATCCAGTACGTGCAACATTTTTCATCAATCCACATAGAAAAGCTACTTTCAGTTAATTACATTCTAGAAAATATATATCCAGTACGTGGAACATTTTTCATCAATGCACATAGAAAAGCTACTTTCAGTTAATTTCATTCTAGAACATATATATCCAGTACATGCAACATTTTTCATCAATGAAAATAGAAAAGCTACTTTCAATTAATTACATTCTAGAACATGTATATCTAGTACGTGCAACATTTTTCATCAATGCACATAGAAAAGCTACTTTCAGTTGATACTAGTGTGCATGTACCAAAACAATGTACATGTGAAAACACTTCCACAGATAACATAACAAGGCAGTTCAATTTTTAGTTGAGTTTTGGAGGTTCTAAAACACGAATCCAAAGAGAAGAAATTGTTGGGTAGTTCAATCAAAAAAATTCGAAGGGAATGCCATCTTCAATGATCCATTCATGATCAAATTTTGACATTTTCCATTTCTTAATTTTTGTTTTTTTCTTTGATTGAACCTCTATCAAATTTATGATGTTTCACACACCAAGTGACTATATTGACAACTTATGACATCAAGTTCATAGTTTTAAAAGTAAACAAAATCCCCACTTTGATTAATTTTTCTAAAAAAATAACGTTTTAGTATAATAGACCCTCTGTCATATGGAAACCCGTGATCATTATAGTTTTATAATAATTTCATCTTTCGTTTAGTGCAACACATCAAATAATACTTCACATTTTCATCGTTGATAGTAGGTGCAATTACAACAAAAAAATCTCCTGCACAATAAAACAAACTTATGTATATTTAAATTTAGATCATAATTAACATGAAAAATTAACTTTAAATAATTTTAGTATCTATTTCTAGATCTCTATCATTTGAAAACAATTCATATGTTACCTTCTCTAACAAGATCAGAAACTCGATCACTATCAGATGATATTGTAGTCTCCTTTGATTGCATTTCTTCAAACATTACAACATACATTTTCCCCTTTGTATTTAGCTCTGTATGTTTCCAATATTTTACATACATTTTGTTTTCACAAACATCATTGGATTCTATGTTGTCCATGCAAACATGAAAAAAACAAGAATATTTTCTTTTATCCAATGTAAACACATTTGTGGAAAAATTTGTTTTAATTGAATGCAATTTTTGAGTCCCTTTTATTGTTTCAACGTCATTTCCAATCGATCTATCTACATATTTGACCCCAATATGCCAAAAAATTCTATATGGAAAATTCAAAGAAGAATGTAAATATGATATCAAAATACCATAAAAGATTTAATCATTGTGATAAATGTACATTTTTTAAAATTGGATATCCAATAAAAATTAAATTTATTGTACCTTCGCACTTCCCTTGATCGGTTAGTCTCATTGCTTAGTGCAGCGATGCACCATTGAAAAAATTGTTTAGCGTCCACAAGTTGATTTGTAGAGGGTTCCATTTGATATCTTCAAAGTTCTTGTTTTATGCATGCCCCTACACCGTCATGTTCTCCTTTTCCATGATCAGTCTCAAAGAAATTCCAACAATGTTTAATGCAAGTTTTGTTATGAAGACAACACAACGAAAATAATGATCGTGAAGATTTGAATTGACTTGCGCATCCATTTGACCATATCCAATGTTCATTTAATTTTATTCTACGACTTTTCAAGGAGTCATAAATCTTTCCAAAAAAGTGTTGTACAAAATATATATCATGTGTACGATCGTCACTGATATAAAATTGATATTCTTTAATAACATGCTGATTTTCGTTGGTGCTTTCTATATGATCAACGTCTTGTTCAACATGTCTATATAGAATACGTATGAGCATAGAGACTTCGTCAGAATGATAGTATTCACTATGAATTTCTTTTTGTGGAACAAATGTGTAGTTTTCTGCAAAATCAATTATTGACAAAATGGTCCCTGGTGGAAAAAATTCATGGGATATTTTGAATTGAAATTCCTGCCATCGAGCTCTATGGGAATGCTTGGTGTATTTATAATTTCTGCCTCAAACTTTCTCAAAAAATCTATCACAAAAATTTCTTCTTCTTGTAATTCAATTCTTTTAGCACTATTTGAACCTTGAATCAATGTATGGATATATTCATATCTCTTCCATTTCACTTTCATGTTGGAAAATGATTGATCATTTATCAGTACGATATTTGATTTGAAATTTAGTCAAATTTCCACAATCATCAAATTTTTTACCACCAACACATTTCTTTTAGTAAAATAATTCATGGCTTTCTCTTCCACATAGAATTTGAGATATGAAGTCACAGATATTGGAAGGAGGAGGTGAATATTTCCAAAACGTTCTACCAAAATTAAGGAATGTGTCATAATATAATTGAAATTACACATGATAATGACAACAAATGTCGCGTACGGTGATAGGTTTTACATACCATGGTTTTTGTTGCACAAAAGCACTGATTGAGACATCAATTTCACGATTCCCTTCTTTGAAATTGTTGAACAAATATATTTGAGTGGTGTCCAAGAATTTTTTTTCATGTGTTTCGTATTGATTTCGTGCTATTCTTCTTCGCATCACATCCCTTGCATTTGGCGAAACACGTGAATTTTTCTTCCAATATTCATATATTGCTTTTTTAACATTTTCTCCAAGTCTATCTTTATATGTTTTCCTACAAATAGCTCTCCAACAAGCGAGTTCATCATTTACATCTATTTTCAACTGAAATTTCTGATATTTGTGCAAATGTTTTCATGAGGTTCCTAATGCTCATGCCATAGATTTTACCAAGAGATTCTCTTTAGTACTTGATGAAACCACTGCCATATGTATTTCTCTATGTACAACTGAAACATTTTTTTGTCTAGATCTTCTAATTGAATTTATAGCAGAATTTCTATTTTATATCACATTTTCCTTTATTTTTTTATCCTTTGTTGATTTTCGAATACCCAATAAAGTCGTAGCTTCTTTTAATTTCCTTAATGAATTACATATCAAGAATGTGATTAACACGATATCATATAACATGGTCAGCTCTTTTATCTCCATATGTGTGTGTGTCAATATTTTCTAACATCTCATCATTGACATTGATTTCATCTGTACATATTTGAATTAATAGCACATAATAAGCTTGCATATTGAATAAATTAATAAATATGTATAATTTCAATAATACGTGCATGTGTTCAACATATATATATATATATATATATATATATATATATATATATATATATATATATATAAATTCTTATTCAATTTCTTCACTTGAATTTCTTTCAACATTTTCACCATCTTCAATCATTGGTTCAATATCTCTTTCACTTTCTCTTTCAAAATTTTGTATCTCATCATCAATGTTTTGAGGAATATCTCTTTGTTTACATTGCAAAATATTTTTCAAATTAGTTCATCAAATAAAAATTAAGCTTCACATTTTACACTAGGAAAATTCTAAATATCATATTCATAATATTTATATTTACGTACCTGCTTCAACTTTTAGTTGAGGTTGATTTTCCCTTTCAATATTTGAGAGTGCTTCTCTTTTTCTTTTGCGATATTCTCTCCCCTGTTCTCTACGTTCCTCAGGGTCTCTTGTTCGATCATATTTTCTCATGAAATTCCTTCGATTTCTCATGATAATAGAGTATGAAGTTCAAAAAATTTCCTTCAAAAATTTAGACAAAAACTCAATTAAAAAAAACATCACAAAAGATTTAATTTAAAAAAAAAAACTCATTTTAATTTTTTTTCAAAAAATAAATACTTCAATCCAAAACACTTACTTTAAAAAATCTGAGAAAAAAATGTCTTATAAAAATTAAATGAAGCTCAAAATATTTCCTTCCAAGTCCTGCAAAAAAAAATCATTTAAAAAGTGAGACAAAAACTCATTTTAAAGAATCATTATAAAAGATTTACTTCTACCCAAAACACATACTCTACAAAAATGTCACTTCAAAAAATACCTCCAAAAAATTTCCATTGAAAATTAAGCCCAACTTCTTAAAAAATGCCACTTTAAAAAATACCTCCAAAAAATCTCTAAAAAAATATCACTTTAAAAAATACCTCCAAAAAATGTCCTGTGAATATTAAGCCTAAAATGAGTCATTTCGAAATTAAGTCCAAAAAATGTCTTGTGAATATTAAGCCTAAAATGAGTCCTTTCAAAATTAAGTCCAAAAAATATCTTTTGAAAATTAGGCCCAAAAACCTCTAAAAACAAAAATACATCCAAAAAAATGTGCTTTGAAAATTTAGCCCAAAACCTCTAAAAATAATGAAAATTAAGCCCAAAACTTCTAAAAACAATGAAAATTAAGCCCAAAACCTCTAAAAACGAAATAACTTAAAAAAATGAAGCCCAAAAAACATCCAAAAAATGTATCACATACCTCCAAGAAATGTCCTTCTCCAAGAACTGTCCTTTGAATGTTATGCCAAAAAAAGTCCTTAAACCCAAAAAAATCCTATGCAAAATCAGACCTTTGCAAAATAAAATAAAAAATAACTTCAAAAAAAATGAAACCCAAAAAAAATCCAAAAAATGTATCACATACCTCCAAGAAATGTCCTTCTCCAAGAAATATCCTTTGAATGTTATGCCAAAAAGAGTCCTTAAACCCAAAAAAAAATCCTTTGCAAAATCATACCTTTTCAAAATAAAAAACAAAATAACTTCAAAAAAAATGAAACCCAAAAAACATCCAAAAAATGTATCACATACCTCCAAGAAATGTTCTTTGAATGTTATGCCAAAAAGAGTCCTTTAACCCAATAAAATCCTTTGCAAAATCTGACCAAGTGAAGAAATGTGCGAAATTATGCAAAAATAATGAAAGCATTTACATCAATTTATATTGCCGAAAAATGTTTTTTTGGAGGGGCTTCATTGAATTTTTCGGCGGATGAAAATTCAATTAAAATTTAAGCCGAACTTTTTTGTTGTTAGACATGACAGGCCGTTGGGGCAAAAAATAATTCGGACGAACTTGTTTTTAAAATTTCGGCCGAACTTTTTTTTAAAAGTTCGGCCGAACTAACATAAATGTAATTATGCAGAGCTGAGCTCTGAACACATTTGTTCAACTTTGGACTGATTAAACTCCATGAAACTTTCTGAATTAACTGTCAGAACCAAGACAAGCATTTGCAGAATTTAATCTACTTTCAGGAAATGTAAATTTTATGGAATTTCATAAATATTTACTAATTTTAATTAATTTTGTAATAAAATAGGTACAAAAAATTTCTAAAGGTCATTGTGATTTAGTGAAATCAATATTCAGTATCTTGCAAAATGCGTTGTAAAAAAATTGAAAAAATTATGGTGCATTACATTGGTCCATCGTCTGTAATGGGTAGTTTTTATATTTTTAGTTTATAACTTATATGTTGAGAAATTTCGTGCATCCTGAAACATATTCAAAATATGCATTTTTTCATATTGCATCAATTTAAAAATTTATAGTAATTATGATATGCATCAGTTGGTTTCGTAAATATAACGAAACCGAAGTAGACTCTGTCTACATTGTTGTAACACATTTTGTTTCTCAAAAACACATTTTTTTCAAAGAATACACCAGTGCATATTAACATGACTTTTTATTTATCATTTGATTGTTAAAAAACACACACTCAAAGAAACGCTATGTTGATATATCAAATGTGTACAAAAAAATTCCAAAAAATAAGTAATAGAAAGCTAATAAAATTTCTGACAACTTTTATTTCTATCACAAAATAAAATTCTAAACAAATTTTTTTTTTTAGCTTGTAGAAAGTTGAAAAACAGAAAAAAAAGATTTTTTTTCTCAAAAAAGGGCAAAAAGTGTAACCCAACTTCACATTTTTCACCCATAATTATTAATCATGATGCCTAAGGAAGTAGCTGTTGGGAAAAATACTGAGGGGGGGGGGGGTGAATCAGTATTTAGGACTTACTCAAAACTTTTACTTTTTCTTTCTTCAAAACCCATACGCTACTTTGCTGAAGACGACTAGCGTATACACGCGGATATCCTTCATAAAACTCGCGTATACACAGAGATCTTATTATGAAATTAAATATTTACTTAGTTCTTTGCAACATTCATTCATCTGATGTTAAGTTAACAGTAAGCATGTGCAGTAACAACAGAATAAACCATCACACATAAGCATCACACATGAACACCAGGATTTTAGGTGGAAACCCAAGTCGGGAGAAAACCACCGCTGCCGTTGCTCAACCTTCAATATTTTATTATAGAGAAAACATCATACAACTTATGTGCTGGCGCAGACTCCTACCAACACGCAGGCACCCACCTGCGCTCGTTTACCAGCCTCTCCTGGAAGGGAGCACTGACCCCCTACTCTCGTTTACCAGCCTCTCCTGGAAGGGAGCTACGACCCCCTGCTCTCGTTTACCAGCCTCACCTGGAAGGGAGCTACGACCCCTTGCTCTCGTTTACCAGCCTCACCTGGAAGGGAGCTACAACCCCCTGCTCTCGTTTACCAGCCTTACCTGGAAGGGAGCTACAACCCCCTGCTCTCGTTTACCAGCCTCACCTGGAAGGGAGCTACAACCCCCTGACTAAAGGCTACAACCCTCAACACCTCTATGGACCACGTTTCATCAATTTTCACACTGGATCCAAAAGCTTCAATAGACCACAACTTGCAGGCCACTTTTCATCATATTTTCATACTGGACCCACTCCACACATTTAAGCTCAATCATACATCAAAACTGATACTTATCAATTCAGAAAACTCAGAACTGTAGAATACAGATAGCAGTAACACAGCATAACAGATCAGACATTTCATACCCCATACTTCAGCAAACCCTAGTTTGCATACGTGCTTTCCGTTCACTGATACCGCGTATATACGCGCCTTCTACCATACAAACCCGCGTATACTTCTGTACAAATTACAGAGCTAATTTTACTTCCCATACACGCTTTCTCTTCAGCAAACCCGTGTATATACACGCTTCTTCTGCGGCGAACTAGCGTATAGTTCTTCAGACATTTAGGTCATTTCAATTCTTCAGAATAGATACATCACTCAGATTTAACCCTTTACTTCAGACAGATGTTCGCCTCATCTCAGATCTAATCATTCCATAAACAGATCTAGCAGATACAAATACATTCCAGATATAGATTCCCTTCTTCATCATTTTCTTCATTGGTGCATCATACATTCAGATCTATCATTCAACTGTAACCCTTTCCATTCAGATATGCTTCAGAGAGAAGTATTCATTCAAGCTCAGACTTCTTGCACACATTTGCATAATGAATTTCTTCTCCTTATATAGGTTTACCCTTTATCAATACCATGAGCCAAAACCACATTACTTTCGATGGTATTCTTGGACGGGGTCACATAGATGAATCATTACTCAATACAATGGGTCAATACCATGGTGGTTACCCCTAGTTTTACATATTTAGAGCGCTTTTGCCCATACGCGACTTGGCACGTTATTTCACGCGTGCATACGCTACTTTGTCTAGACAAATACGCGTATGCCTTGAGACATACTCTTTTCATAATGTTCTAGCATATACTGACATTCCTTCCATCATTACCTTCTGTACTCATTGTATATACATCAGATTTACATCATTTAACAAGTTCATCAAGACATATTCCATCAGGGACAACTTCATCAAGTAGGTTTCCATCATCTTCATCAAGTGGGTTGCCATCAAAGACAACACTCAGCATCATATTTCCAACAATCTCCCCCTTTGGACTTGATGGCAACCACGATGGTGTTTGATCACCACAACAGAGAGATACATTAAGAATACAATGACACCATGTCACTCTTGACACCATTCTTTCTCTTTATTCAAACACCATGTCACTCTCCCCCTTTGACATCAAGGGCAAAGGGCAGACCAAAACCAACACAAGGTTTTTCTCCTCTTGTAGAAGGAAGCGTTCTGCAGATCTGATGTACACTGAAGTGACCATGCTCCCCCTGAGTTCATGCTGAACCTACAAACATATTTTTCAATGAAGTAAATGACTCTATGACCTTCCTATCACCAATGACTCATACTTACATCAAAGATCCATCCAAGTGGATTTACATATGAGACTCAAATACCCAACCAAGTGGGTTTACACATCTCAACTCAACTACCCAACCAAGTGGGTTTACAAATTTGACAAGTCCTTACATGACTGAATATTACAATTTTACATCATGGGTCTCAACAAGACCTTTTTATCAAATAACAAGTATGAATTTTTATGACCAATACCAGAAAGACCTCAAGAGAGAGATCATATTTCAGAATCATCATAATGCCAACAATGCATTATACTCAGCAAGACTAGTGCTCCCCCTGAAAATGTGCATCCAAACATCCTTTCCATATGTCCAAGGCTCCTCCTTAGCTTGTGCAATCTGAATACTTTTAACAGCAAGTCATCAGCAACAATCTCTGCATGATCTTTCCGGATCTCTGAATCATAAGACTTCCATCATATCAAAAGATATTCTTCATCAAATAAGCAATCCGGGCTCATCCATAATCTTCAACATAAGAAACCATGTATTATTTCATTAGCATGAGTATAACCAGAATAATGCTAACAGTATAATCATTAGCAGTCAGACTGATGCTCCCCCTGAACCTCTGCTCCTGATCTTCAGCTGTCATCCCAATTCTCTTATCATCAATGCATACGTGACTGTGTCTGCTGGAACTCACATGTATACGTGGCTTTAGTTCACCGAACCTGCGTATGGAAAGTGATACATTGAAAATTTCACTTTCCTTCATCTCCCCCTGAACTTATGCCTCCTGTACCTGTCTTCTTCACATCAGATTCTCTGTCAGAAATAATCATAACTAGAATAACCAAAATAGCCATGAGAATCATCACACATTGCTCCCCCTGTGACGATACATTACAAATCCCTATAATGTATCTCACATCACTTCTGCAGTCATTAAGAGAAGTAAGCTTCAGAAGCTGATGACTGCAGTAGGGTCAATATTCCCTACGTTTCTGACCGGTCATCCTTCTTTTTCCAAATTTGCTTGAACTTTCTAATTGTGTGCTGAAAATTGTCCACTTTCTCAGATCTGTTCAACCTGCATTCTTTTTCTACATGTCCATACTTGTTACAAGAATAACATCTCATGTGTCTAGAGAAATAAGCATAAGAATCATAATGAGTATTTCTAATCTTCCTTCTTTTGCAATCAGCTGCTTTATGTCCATACTTGTTACATGAAAAACAATATCCCTTGAAGAAACCAGAGTACCTTTCTGTGTAGAATCTGTTTATATGTGACTGAAACATTCTGCTTCTGCAATTGGCTGCAACATGTCCATACTTATGACAGTTAAAACATTCAACATTATTGATGCTTCTATAGTTAGGAGGGAATGATTTCTTTTGAGTGTTCATGATTGTCGGTTGACCTTTTGTTTCTTCCAGCACTTCAGGTTTTGCATTGATATCCTTTGAATCTTTAGCACTTCCTTGTGAACTAGATTCACCTTTAACCGTTTCATGAAAACCCAGACCAATTTTGATAGAAGGAGACCTTTGGCTATTAAGAATATTGTCCAGAATCTTAGTACTATCTTGAAACCTCAAAATTTTATCCTTCTCTTCTAATTTACCTTTGAGAATGTTTACCTCAACCTCCAAGCTCTGACATTGCTTCTTCATACTTTCTTCAACCCTTTTTCCTTCTTCTACTTGATCATTCAATTTTAAGATTTCTTCCTTCAACCAATTTTCTTGATCTTCACATGTTTGTAAGAGTTCTTCATGCTTCTTATTCGATGCTTCGAGATCAGCTTTCAGAGAGATGATTTCTTCTTCAAGTTCTTCATTCTTGTTGTTTGATATTTCCGGGTCTTCTTTGAGAGAGATGACTTCTGCTGCATTCTTCTTATTTGTTTTTTCTAGATCTTCTTTGAGAGAGATGATTTCAGCTTCAAGTCTTTCATTCTTCTTGTTTGAATCTTCCAGATCTTCTTTGAGGGAGACGATTTCTGCTTCAAGTCTTGCATTCTTCTTGTTTGATTTTTCGAGATCTACATTTAGATCGTTGATTTCTTCTTCTAGTCTTTTAATTCGATTGGATGCATAAGCATGAAACCTTTGATACTTGTTTGTCTGTCCATTCAGTGTTTCTATCTGTTCTTTCATCCCTTTGTACATAGCTTCGCTTTTATTGATTAATCTTCGTTGATCTTCAATTTTCTTGATAGCTTCCTCTAGATCCAAAACTTTACTTTCACTATCTTCACCATTGCATGCACAAGAAAGTGAATCACAAGAACAACAATCAATACTTATTTCATCTTCTTCATTTTCTGCTGCACATGTTTTCTGAGATATCTCCTTTTCAGTAGCCTTCTTCTTTTGCTTCCTTCCCATTGTGACAGATCTCCTTCAAGCGATCAAGCTTCTACAGAAGGACCTGCTCCGATACCAATTGTTGGGAAAAATACTGAGAGGGGGGGGGGGTGAATTAGTATTTAGGACTTACTCAAAACTTTTACTTTTTCTTACTTCAAAACCCATACGCTACTTTTCTGAAGACAACTAGCGTATACACGCGGATATCCTTCATAAAATTCGCGTATACACAAAGATATTATTATGAAATTAAATATTTACTTAGTTCTTTGCAACATTCATTCATCTGATGTTAAGTTAACAGTAAGCATGTGCAGTAACAACAGAATAAACCATCACACATAAGAAACACACATGAATACCAGGATTTTAGGTGGAAACCCAAGTCGGGAAAAAACCACCGCTGCCGTTGCTCAGCCTTCAATATTTTATTATAGAGAAAACATCTTACAACTTATGTGCTGGTGCAGACTCCTACTAGCACGCAGGCACCCACCTGCGCTCATTTACCAGCCTCTCCTGGAAGGCAGGCCCACACTCTCATTTGGGTGCCTCTCCCTGGAAGAGGCTACATTTTGCTCGTTTACTAGCCTCACGGAAGGAGCTATGACCCCACAACTCTCGTTTACCGGCCTCACGGAAGGGCACAACCCCTGCTCTCGTTTGCTGCCTCACTTCGGAAGGCTATGACCCCTATCTGATTTTTGACCTCACCTGGAAGGGAGCTACAACCCCCTGACTGAAGGCTACAACCCTCGGCACCTCTATGGACCACGTTTCATCAATTTTCACACTGGATCCAAAGCTTCCTTTAGGACACAACTTGCAGGCCACGTTTCATCATATTTTCAGACTGGACCCACTCCACACATTTAAGCTCAATCATACAACCAAACTGATATAGACAACTCAGAACTGTAGAATACAGATAGCAGTAACACAGCAGAACAGATCAGACATTTCATACCCCATGCTTCAGCAAACCCTAGTTTGCATACGCGCTTTCCTTTCACTGATCCCGCGTATATGCTGTGACCCGCTGAAGCCAGCTGCTTATGCAATTTCTGAGCTAATTTACTTCCCTCCCCGCGCTTTCTCTTCAGCTGAGCCGCGTTATGCTCAGCAGCTTCTTCTGCGCGGCGAACAGCGTATAGTTCTTCGAGACATTTAGGTCATTGCAATTCTTCATACTTGGAATACATCCTCAGTTGTACTTCTTTAGACAGGATGTTCGCCTCATCTCGAATCTAATCATTCCATAAACAGTCTAGCCGAATACAAATACATTCAGAGATATAGATTCCCTTCTTCATCATTTTCTTCATTGGTGCATCTTTCCATTGGATCTATCTGAATATTGTAACCCTTTCCATTCGGATATGCTTGAGAGAAGTATTCATTCAAGCAAACTTCTTGCCCACCTTTGCACAATGAATTTATTCTCCTTATATAGGTTTACCCTTTATCAATACCATGAGCCAAAACCACATTACTTTCGATGGTATTCCTGGACGGGGTCACATAGATGAATCATTACTTAATACAATGGGTCAATACCATGGTGGTTACCCCTAGTTTTACATATTTAGAGCGCTTTTTCCCATACGCGACTTGGCACGTTATTTCCCGCGTGCATACGCTACTTTGTCTAGACAAATCCGCGTATGCCTTGAGACATACTCTTTTCATCATGTTCTAGCACATAATGACATTCCTTCCATCATTACCTTCTGTACTCATTGTATATACATCAGATTTACATCATTTAACAAGTTCATCAAGACATATTCCATCAGGGACAACTTCATCAAGTAGGTTGCCATCATCTTCATCAAGTGGGTTGCCATCAAGGACAACACTCAGCATCATATTGCCAACAGTAGCAAGACTCTCTATGAAGAAATATGATAACTAGATCTCTTACATTTTCTCATCAATTGAAGTTGAAGGTTCTTGAATTATTCATTTAATTTTTTTATTTAGTTATTATGTCCAAATGATCATATAAACTACATGGTTGCATACATCTTAGTGATACCTTTCCAACGATATATCCTTCTCTAAAAAACTCATCCTGAATGAGAATTTATGACCATTTGAATATCAACATTAGTTGAGAGATCAAACTATGAGAAAAAACCCAAATTGTTAATGTGTTAAACAATGCACACCTTTCGGGCACATATATGGTTCACTAACTAGGCTAATTCTTAATCTAGAAAAACATGCATGACTATTAACCATGTCAAAGAGTGTGTACCTTTTCACCGATCAAACAACTAAGGACGAGTATGGCTAAAATGGATTATCGATGATTGGCAAGAGTTGCAAGATACTTAATTCTTCTCTCCGACCCTATAGGATCATCCCATGTAGCAAGCATCACATGGCGTAAATGGACCATTTACTACACGACACTTGGCACTATCTCATTGAATGAAAATAGTCACGTAGGGGACACATCATCCCTCTACCTAGAAACATGACAATCAATCACAAGTGTGATTTGGTAGAAAGTACAATATGATAGGACATGTGGCATAACCAAAGCCTACCATGTGGAAATATTATTTTTCGCATTATGGGTTCCGAAAAGGGAAACAAAGTGTGAGATATGGCACCATTCACATGCTGACAAATGGCTTGATGATATAATCAATAAAAAAGCGAATTACCTTGAATATAAAGTCACATGGGGTGGTTAAATGGTTGGAATGGGATATATATATGAATCTCGAGAGGGCATGATCATATGAAATTATTAACTATGGTCATATGGATTAGGCCGAAAATTTAGAAATTTTGGAAAAGTTGAATTAGATGTCGAATCTATTGAACCACCTGGCCAAAAACATAAGTATAAATATGTACTTCGATGAAAGGAAACATACAATGAAATATCCAACAATATATATTTTTATTTGGTTGAACCAAGGGTTTAATCTCAGAAGTTAAACACTAATATCATTTGCATATTTCTAGTTATGGTCATGGTTCGTTGTTTCATGGTTTTGTTTCGCAATATGGTTTGTTTATTTGTATGGCTCATTGATCTACAACCACATATGAATTATCATGAGAGAATGATTAAGGTGTGGAAATTACTTCTGTTGCATGATGTGGATCGACCATGTGAGACATGGAGATATAATAACTAAAGCATTAAACCAGACCCTATAATAAAAGTTGGAAAATTACCCCATTATTGAGGTGTAGAAACAATGACATGGATGGTAAAACGATATCACATGTGAATAGGCTACAAGTCTACCCCCACACTACATTGAATCCACAATTTTCACATTATATGCAACTAAGTTGTATGCCATTACAAGCGGCATTAGACAATGTGATTAGTAGTGGGTCGATTTGATATTGACAAGGTCTTTAGTTCAACCTCCAATGGTTAATAGGTTTAGTTTGTAACTGTAATTTTATATACATGTCATTTTATCATGTTGTTAGCAACTATATGACTTTGGGAATAAATCTAGAATTGGTTCCAAGAAGAAGCTTGAGTGAACAAATTGATGAATGGGTTGGAACAAATTATGGGCATCATCATCATAGTGAGTGACAGAGATAAATATGATTGTATTAATAGTGGTAACAATATTTGCAGTGTGTGGCAGTGTTATTTCAGTGACAATATTTGTAGGTTACAGTGGCAACGATAATAGTGACAATTTGTGTAGGTTGAGATGATGGTAACAACATGAACATGCTATGATGGTGACAACAATTATTATAGGTTTTGATTATCACTTTATGAACAAATAGTTATTTATGATGACATTTAATATAGTTTTAAAATGGTATGAAATAGAGGTCCAGAAGGAGTTGAAAAAGGAGGTAGGTACCTCCATCAAGGTTGGAGCCTCAATGAGGTTGAAGACTAGAGTAGGTTGGAGCTCGCTCATTTGACAAGGTTAGAACCTAAATAAGGTTGTAGCCTACAGTGAGTAGTTGCTTATATTCTTCTGAGGTTGGTACCTTAATCATGTTGTATCCTATCACAAGTGGTGACTTTAATATATTGGGGGTATTTTCCTCTAGTAGGTTGAATCCTATGAATCTATGTAAATTAATTGAAAATAAAGAAGAGGAATATTTATGGATTTCTCTCATATGGGTTTCCACTCAAAAATCTTGTGTCTCTCTATGCATTATTCTAGTTGACTACATGATTCTTATGGTTATGATGCATTACTATATGACTCTTTAATTAAGAAAATATGTGAAATTATAAAAGTAATTTTCACACTGATTCTCAGTGTGACCTTTGGGCCTAAAATTGGTATTAGAGTAGGTTACCTTTAGAACAATTAACTACTAGAAGGATTAATTGAAAGGAAAATGACCATAACTAGAGTGGTGGGTAAGCCTCCTATGTTGATGGAACAAACTATTATTTTTGGATAAGGATGGAAACATATGGTATCTCCTTGGGAGAAAATGTTTGGGAAATTGTGGAGACTAATTATAAATTTCTTGATTGCATTCCAACGAATGAAGTAGACAAGGAATTTTACACAATGTTTAATGCACAAGATAAACATGTTATCTTAAGTGGCTTGGCATAGTAAAAATTCATCAAATTAATGTATTTTATTTGGCTCATGAGGTATGGAATGAGCTCAAAACTTATTATTAAGGGGGTGGAAAAATTAAAGAATTTAGGTTGCAGGTTCTTAGGGGCCAATTCAATTTTTTGAAAATGGAAGAAGATGCAGAGATTGTTTCATATTTCCTTTGATTAGGAAATATTTTCAACTCCATTGTAGGTCTTGGTGAAGAAATCAGGAAAATTATTTTTTTTGAAAGGTTTTAAGATCACTTTCGTCAAGGTTCAGTCAAAAGTGTCAGACCTTGAGGAAGTGTGAGAACTAAATAATATGTTTGTAGATAATATTCATGGATATGTCTTCGCATATGAGCTAAGAATCAAGGAAGAAAAATAGGAGTCAAGGAAGAAACTTTCATGGTATAAAAAGAACAGAAAAGGAAAAAAATATCAAGAACACTCTAACTTAAATGAAGAAGAAACCAAGTTTGTCCAAAAGTTCAAAAGAGGAACCGACAAGATAAAAGGTATTATTTCTTTCAAATACTTTGAATGTGGAAGAATTGGTCATTATGCATAAAAATTTCCTTATGCTAAGATGAATGATAGTGACGACGATTCAATGTTCAAATATAAACATAAAAGGAAGAAGCAAGCAAGTAAGAAAAATATTTTTTACTCAAAGGAAATGTAATGTTCCAAAATTTTCATGAAGAAAATTGGAACATTAATTTTTTCTTATTTCATCTAGGAGGTGAATAAAATGGGTAAAAGGCACATAATTAGGAATAAGATCCTTCATAATGTGAAAATGATCATTGGAGCATCTTATTTTACACCTTCCAGTGTGAAAAGGGGCATTTTGCATGAGGACAAGGTCAAGTTTGACCAAGTCAATAGCACTGCCTAAGAGGTGTAGCTTGCATGAGAAGACAACGTAGTTTTGGAGGGAGAAATATTCCTTGTGGATGAAACCCTAATGTGTGGGGTCCATTGCAAAGAGGCATTCACTTGTATAAGAAGAGGAGGAGGCAACCATAGAGATATATCTTGGATCATTTGATTATTTGTCCATTCAGACAAATTTCACACTCTGGTTGTTCAGCAGAGTTGCAATGCTGCTTAGCACGAAGAATTCCTATTTAGGATTTCTTCTCCTTCTTGAGAGGCCTCTTGAAAGATTTTACTTCATCTTCTCCACATCTTGTCTCAAGGCCAAAGCCATTATTTAGATACTGCATTATTTCTACTCAATAATATTGCTGTGTTGCTGGGGCATTGCAGTGGAGGGTTCCACAACACTTCTCTTTGGCTTATCTTTCAGAGGAGGAATTTTATCTTGCTCTGGGACGTTAGTGAAAGGGATTTGAGATCTATTTTTCACATCTTGGCACCAAGGCCAACATAACCCATCATAGACAGCGCATTCCATCCTCAAGACTGCATTATTTCAGTGCACACTTGCAGTGAGAGGTTGCACCAGCTTCTTGGAGGGCAAGATCTTCAGTGTCGGGATTAGCCTTGCATTGAGAGATCCATTGGAGGAGGTTTTTTTCAGTTTGAGCATCATATTCAGCCATCTCCATCTATTTCTATTATTGAGTTGCAACTGCTGCCCAACAACTCCAACATTTCTGCAGATTTGCCATTTTGATGTATATTGTAGCCAATCCTTCCAAGGATTGTGTATTATTGTTGTATTAGTGTTTTCAGGGGTATATAGTTCTCTCCTCCTCATTTATTTGAGCTGATATTGTCATATCATCCTATTATCATTTTGTATGCAATAGTATCTCCTATAAACTGCGTTATTTTAGTCATATGATATTTCTCATAGCAGTATTGCTTCATTGCCTTGTACATGATTCATTGAGGCTTCCATTGCCTAGTTGAAGTGATTGATTCCTCCACACATTGTATACATTTTCTGATATATCAGATATTTTTTGGCTATACATATCTTCGTGTGTTCACATCTATTAAATAACGTTGTCTTTCCATTCTATGTGCTTACATTTGTTGCAGTCCCTCAACGGGCATTTTCAGAGGATATATAAGTGTGGTAGATCTGTTTAGCCACCTTAGAAGAATTTCTTTCAAGCCATATCTTGGATTACATTCTTAGATTCATTGATCTAAGGGATCCAGGTCCTGGTTTCAAATCCTGCTGCCTCCATTTCTGGAAAATGCGTTTTCCATCCATGGATTGCTAGCCATTCCAGATAAGAGATATTATAGTGGTATCGGAGCACCTTTGTTGGCTCAGCCTGTGGCCTTCCGGACCAAGAAATAAGAAGAATAGGATGATGAAGAAGATGAGCTTGATCTCATCTATTTTTAGAACAGAGAAGAGCCTTCCCAAGGAGGATATGCAGAAAGAAGAGGAAGAGCCCTACACTTCCTATTCTCATCAAGGAGACAAAGAAATAAGTAGAAGAAAAACTCCATATTTTGGAGAAGAAAAATAAAAATGGGATAATCTTACCCAACTTCTTCCTAAATCTGTACATATGATTCATGAAGAGTATGAGGATATCCGGAGAAAGTATAGAGAATCTCCTAGAGGGTTTGATTCAAAAGAAAACTCTAGATTGGAGGAGTGTGAGCATGCAACTACACACCATATTGTACAGTGCAGTCACATGCCCAGGATTGCCAAAAGAGAGATGGAAAGAGAAGAAGAGGTTGCTAGGAGGAAAACTCTTAGTGATTTCCTGAAGGAGTATGAGTCTCAAACTCAGAAATTCAGAGATCATCTCAGTTTTTCAGAGTTTTGCAAGATGAAGGTGAATGGAAAATATCAGTATGATAGATTTCATCTATCTACCTTTGAGGGTTCACCTGAATGTTCAGTCAAAGCTTGGGTGGAGGAGTTAAAGACTTTCTTGCAGCAGCACCATATGCCGGAGGATGAAGCCATCAAAGTTGCAACGCTGAATTTGAGAGGTAAGGCTTATGCCTGGTGGATTTTTGAATCCTTTTCTTTGATAAATGTAAACATTTCATGTTATGAAAATTTCACTAAGGCATTAGTGGAAAAATTTGATAGAAGGATTCATGAGATACACATGATGGTTCTAAACAAGAAAAATCAGAGAAAACCCTTGCACAAGAACGCAGTACCATTTCAGAAAATAATGGGGAAGGCTGAAAAATTGCACCATACTTTGCCGAAGAAGGAAATTTCTTCTCACACTTTTGAGAAAAGAGGCATGGGGGTCTATTTTTCAAAGAGGGATCAAATCATTGGGAGGTTTCCCACTCATTTTGCAGATATTGAGGGCAACAACATTGTTAGATCTAGAGTTGATCTAGTACCTCATGTAGAGGAAAGAGGAGCTCTTGCTCCAAATAGAGGGATGCTTGCATCTTTGAAAGGAAATTCCCAGGATCTCATGTGTGGAGATCAAGGCACAACTCATGTTCTATCTGTGCCATTGTTGAGGAGGTGTGAAACCATGGAGACACAAGGAGGAAGTAGGGAGAAGACCCAGCATCATGAGATGAGGAGTATACATCCCTATTCATTTTTGGAGGTTTATGCACCTAAAAAGGTGATTGGATTGCGTAGTGGAAGCATGGAAAGATTTGTTCATTCATACATGCAATCACCTCTTGATGATGATGTCTCATTGCATAGAGACATTTTTCCAAGAAGACCACTGGATCGGCATAGCAGTATGGATGCTTCACATGTTGAGGCACCAATCATTGATTTCAGGAGAGTGGAAACTTGGAGAGAGCTTGATACAATGTTAGGGAGTCTGGGGTAGAATCAAGGAGAGAGAGAGAGCATTCTCTCAACATCATCAGTGCCCACTTCCATTTCATATTTTTTGCTGTGGCAGAAGCAGCAGGGGAAGGACAACAGCCTTCCAACTTGCATCTTTTGCATGGGAGATGCCAAAGAGGAGGATGACCATATGCTAGATGCTCTTCATGAGAGATCATCAACGCTATCACTATGGATGATAGATCCATATTGGAGCTCCCAGCTGTTGGTGGAGTATTCCAAGGATATTTTTACTTGCATGATAGTGGATGGCCAGTTGCATGAGGAGGCATATTTAGTCTGAGATGGGGTCGTATTTTATCATGACAGGATCTTCTTTCCTAGAGCCTCCAAGCACAAGAATAATTTGTTACATGCAGCTCATGAGGAGTTCCTTTTCAGCCACACATATTCTATGAGAGCATACCACACCATCATGGAGGGGTATTTTTGGATTCACTTTCTCCATACTTATGAGGAGATTGGAGCAGCAGCCAAGTGGTTGAGGAGCCACTTATTTTATCAGTATTTATTGCAGTTGGGGGTCAAGCTGCACTGGTTGCATCTGAGGGACCATTTTCCTTCTCATTTGTTGCATATGGAAGCAAGTATGATTCTCATTTTTTCTCCCTATGGTTCTATTGTTTCTGTCTTTACGAGGAGCATGTTTGGGAGAGAGACACATGAGGTGAATGTGTCCTTTGAGGGAGGAATTCCTCACACTTTTTGCACTACATGTTCTAAGGGGAACGTGAGATATGATATGGTCACCTTGATAGCACATTTGTATCTTTATGAGGTGGGCCATATGATGGAGGATATGCCATATGTTGATGACTTCCAACTCATCATATATGGAGATACTTGGGCCAGCTTGATTTGAAGCGTTGGGGGAGAGATCTTTGGAGGTCTAGTCCTCATATTTCCACTTGAGGGAAAATTTATTACAGCCCATGGACATCCATAACTATACACTTATCATAAGTGGAGATATGGATAGCATGGGGTAGGCTACATTGCTTACCATGTGCAGATTTTCATCCCACCTACTTTTCCGGAGCCAAATGTGGATGACCACTTTCAGGAGTTGCCTGGTTGGAAGGTGACTCATTTTGCATGGCTCATAGCATGGAGATGGGGGATCCATATGGGGAAAATATTTCCCATTATATTTCAGATCCCATTCTTCAAAGGGACATCTATACATCACTTTTCTATCCTCTTGAGTATTTCACCTTTACATGATGATGGCTTGATAGTTGACTTACATGCTGAGGAGGAGCATTGTGAAGATTTGATTGATGAGATAGTATCAATTTCCTTGGAGGATATCATCACATAGGGATGCTAAAGGGAGAGGAGAAGAAGAGAACTCAATCTATCCTTGCACTTGCTTGAGGACAAGCAATCTTTGAGAGGGGAGGACTGTAATGTTCCAAAATTTTCATGAAGAAAATTGGAACATTAATTTTTTCTTATTTCATCTAGGAGGTGAATAAAATGGGTAAAAGGCCCATAATTAGGAATAAGATCCTTCATAATGTGAAAATGATCATTGGAGCAGCTTATTTTGCACCTTCTAGTGTGAAAAGGGGCAATTTTCATAAGGACAAGGTCAAGTTTGACCAAGTCAACAGCGTTGCCTAAGAGGTGTAGCTTGCACGAGAAGACAACGTAGTTTTGGAGGGAGAAATATTCCTTGTGGATGAAACCCTAATGTGTGGGGTCCATGGCAAAGAGGCATTCACTTGTATAAGAATAGGAGGAGGTAGCCATAGAGAGATATCTTGGATCATTTGATTATTTTTCTATTCAGAAAAATTGCACACTCCGGTTGTTCAACAGAGTTGCAGTGCTGCTTAGCATGAGGGATTCCTGTTTAGGATTTCCTCTCCTTCTTGAGAGGCCTCTTGAAGCATTTGACTTCATATTCTTCACATCTTGGCTCAAGGCCAAATCCATTCTTTAAATACTACGTTATTTCTGCTCAAGAATAAAGTTGTGTTGCTGGGGCATTGTAGTGGAGGGTTCCACAACACTTCTCTTTGGCTTATCTTTCAGAGGAGGGAGTTTCTCTTGCTCTGAGAGGTTAGTGAAAGGGATTTCAGAGCTATTTTGAACATCTTGGCACCAAGGCCAACATCTCCTATCATAGATAGCACAGTCCATCCTCAAGACTACATTATTTCAGTGCACACTTGCAGTGAGAGGTTGCACCAGCTTCTTGGAGGGCAAGATCTTCAGTGTCGAGATCAACCTTGCATTGAGAGATCCATTGGAGGAGGTTTGTTTCAGTTTGAGCATCATCTTTAGCCATCTCAATGTATTTCTATTATTGAGTTGCAGCTGCTGCCCAGCAACTCCGACATTTCTACAGATTTTCCATTTTGATGTATATTGTAGCCAATCCTTCCAAGGATTGTGTATTATTGTTGTATTATTGTTTTCAGGGGTAGATAGTTTTCTTCCCCTCATTTCTTTGAGCTTATATTATCATATCATCCTATTATCATTTTGTATGCAGCAATATCTCCTATAAACTTCGTTATTTTAGTCATGTGATATTTTGCATAGCAGTATTGCTTCATTTCCTTATACATGATTCATTGAGGCTTCCATTGCCTAGTTGGAGTGATTGATTCCTCCAAAAATTTTATACATTTGCTGCTATATCAGATATTTTTTGGCTATACATATCTTCATGTGTTCACAGCTATTAAATAATGTTTTCTTTCCATTCTATGTGCTTACATTTTTTGCAGTCCCTCAACGGGCATTTTATGAGGATATCTAAGTGTGGTAGATCTGTTTAACCACCTTAGAAGGATTTCTTTGGAGCCATCTCTTGGATTACATTCTTAGATGCATTGATCTAAGGGATGCAGGTCCTGGTTTCAAATCCTGCTGCCTCCATTTTTGGAAAATGCGTTTTTCAGCCATGGATTGCTAGTCATTCTAGATAAGGGATATTACAGGAAAGAAGTGAGTGAAAGAAATGGAAATGTGACCAATGCAGAAACTGGGTGAAATATTATTCATTGTTGAATTTTAGGAACCTAAAGTAGAAGTTGATTAATATGAGGGAGAACTTAAAATTGCATTGAAGGAAATAAGTACCCTTAAAAGGAAATAATGTCAATTTATGTAGCGACCTCAATAAAAGATTCTAAATGAACACACCATTCTTTCTCTCAAATTTGAACTAGAAGAAGAAAAAAGTGTAAAGGAATTTTTGTCTGAATAGTTAAATGAAAAGGAGAAAATTTGCAAAATAGTAGAAGAGGATATTGTCCTCTTAAGAGAAGAATTGTAGAAGTTGAATTAAAAGTTACACAAAGGGACTAAATCTGTAGATCACATACTCAGCATTTAGAGGTCCCCACTTATTAATATAGGTCTCAGTTATCAGGAAAGTTTTAAGTAAAAAAAGAAAAATTATCCCCCAAGCTCATCAAATGAAAATAACTCTAGTTTTCTTTATCATACATTCACAACATCTAGTAGCAACTTTCTTGAAGATACAAAGCAAGTCATGCACCAGGAAAATCATGTTCATTTCAATGACACTCAAGACAATTATTGGAAGGGGAATAATATAAGAAACATAATGAAGATAAAAAATTCACAAGTAGAAATAATGCAGGCTTTGAAAATAAACAAATCAATGTGGATCCTTATAAAAAATCCACAATAAAAAAGAAATTAGGTATTGAATATGAGGAAGAGAATATGGGTCCTCACAAATCATCCACAAGAAACAATAAAGTAGGTGTTTATAAACAAGGGAACATAGTTCCTCCAAGAAGTAACTTTAGAAGATCCATATATCCTTCAATATTCAAGTAGGACAATAAGTTTTTTGTTATTTTTTCTCATGAATAATGTTTGATAACAAAGAAAATGATTTCATAACCTATGATGTGGTCAAGAATAAAGGATATGATTGGGTTCTTAGATGGAGGGATGTGGACCAAATCAAGAAAATTCCTCAACCATTTTCACAAATGTTGTATCCCAATGTTGAATTCCACTTATGCCACATTGAAGTTCATAGAGAAAATTCTTGTAGATCCAACTATATATGGTACAAAAAGAGGGACTCCCTATTAATGCTAGAATATGGAGAAGAGGTCGAGGAGGACCCACATTAGTTTTGATTCCTCAAATATAATTCTTTGTTGAAGGTCTTCTTCAAGACCATAATTTGTTGAATCAAAACTTGAAGAAGAAACTCCACGTGTGAGGGAAGTATGTAGACTATGAAATTGATTAACATGATTTGATGATGATATCTGAGATGTAAATAAAGGAACAAGAATGAAAGAATGCCAATATGACAGGTACTTAATGATGAAGGAGAATGGTCTCAGGGGGAGACTTTAAAAGTATAGAATTTGAATTATGGTCTAATGGGGAGACTTTAAAAAGTATAGGAATAGCTATGAGTGGCAACGAAAGGATGGTTTTAGGGGGAGACTTTATCACCATAATATAAGGAACACCCATTCAAAAACATGTTACGGAGTTTTGATAGATAATTATGCAATATCATCCACAGTAATTTAAATATATATACATGAATATTTTCCATTGATGTCAAAGGGGGAGAAATTATAGACATTGATATAGATACTGGCATTGAACAAGGAAGGAATCATAGGGAGAGATTACAGACATTGAAATCGACCAAGGAAGGTGTTTTCACAAGTGGTGATCCATAAATTATAATGGATATTCCATTGGATAGTTTGTCACAACAAATATGATAAAATTATATTTGAAATTTGAAAAAATATAGTTTGACACAAGATATGCTCTAGGAAACCCTTTCGAGAGACAAACCTAGATGGAATGTGAGGTCGCTCCCCTCTCTTTCTATGGATGGAAATATGGTTGTGAGCACAAAGAATTATGGCCCAAGTCCCATGGGCTGCTACAATGTGTTAGTCATTAGTAATTTTTTCTATTTATATATGACTAAATACTTTTCCTAGATTTCTAAGAACAAGATTCATGAATATTGTGAGTTTTAGAAATCTCACTACTTCCATTATCCTTAAGATAAAATTTTCACTATTTTACTACTCTGCCATTCCCTAATTACCCTATCACTCCTATAAGATCCCTCATGGGCTTATTCCACTCATATTTTTCTCATTTTCACACCCACAACCTTAGTACTATGTTTTTCCTATGCTTAGCCCTTCCACTTTCCATCTAAGATTGCCAAACAACCTACCCTTTCTCATGTTCATCAAATTACTCAAGCACTGATGGTTTTAAAGAAATATCTGTAGGATCTTTAGATGAATCAATTACATAGGATTTTGGATCATCAATACACCAATTTCTCAAAAAATCTGTTTTTCATACTTAAGGACCCTAAGCCAAACTTTCAGTCAAAGACCAAGTCAAAGAGATTTCCACTAGGTCACTAGGGTTTCATAAGTTGTAGGGTTATCTTTGGTGTTCTAAATCATTATTTTTCACGTGCTAGAAGCTGAATTAAATGTGAAAATATGTTAGCAATGGTTTGGCCAAGTTAGTTCAAGAATAACTTCAAGGAGAACTGCTTTGCCAAGGACAAAATTCTACAAAAGGATAGTTGCCCATTTTAACATTTTTGTAGAAGTGTCAAGGTGGATATCAGTAGAAAATTAGGTAAGGTAAGAGGCCTACCCCTCATTAGAATATATACACAAGAAAATGGAAGATGAATCAGCCTAGGTTCAAGGAAAATTAGAGTTTCTAGACACTATTTGGGCCAGCAATGTGCCAAGCAAAGATCAATGCACCAAACCACAATGATAGAGGCACATCAGCACAACCAAGCATGAAATGAAGATTTTTAGAAGTTATAAAGGAAAAAGGGAAAAAGATGAGGAGTATTGAATAGAAATGAGTGAAATTGAAAGGGATATATAGAACTTAGAAGACGACACTAAAATTTCTTCTCAAGTAGTCCATAGGCCCAAGGTTTTGGAAATATAGTCAAGGAAGATGAAGTGAAAATGATAGGCCTCCATCATTGCCAGCAGAAGAAGATTTCAAGGGACTGCTCAGTATTTCATTCTAAGGTTTGTCAAGTTAAGTATTCCATTGCTTCAAAGGGAAAGAATACAAATAATATGAGTATGAAGAAGGTCAAGCCTTCATTTTCAATCATTTGCACTCAAATGATTAAAGGAATAAAAGCATAGGATTGAGTTTTAGGATGAAAATACAAATTGATTATGAAGCTGTTGTGGTGTAACTAAAATGTGTCAAACACCAAGAAACATCTTAGCTAAATCAGTATGACATGGCACTTGCAAATCAGAAGTGGCCAAAGAGAGTTAGCATACAGGGTGGTGAAAGCTGTGATACTTGTGAAAGATACACTTATCATGCCTAGAGGTAAATGAGAAAGATGAAAAGCAATTGTTTCAGTCACCCATCAAGCCAAGGACCATTCAATCTCCAAGATAAAAATAAGGAAGTCCTAAGGATGTTGTCACCATGCAAAGCACCTAAAATTGTGAAAATAGTTGAAAGGCATGAACAAGCCAAAACATAGTAAAACATGACACTCAAGCAAAACATCTGCAAGTAGAATGAAAAAGACACAAATAGGTCAAAAGAGGTCAAAATCCATCTTGTCAAAAACTGAAGAGCAGCAAATAAAAATGCTTAGGAGGAAAAAGGGCCATTTTTATGTTTTTAAAGTCACCCACTACAAAAAGTAAAAAGAATATTAGTGAAGTGATAAAGGGACTAAAACATTATAAAGTGGGTTTTTTGCAAAGGATAAATGTGTTTTATTAAGAATATAAAGAGTCAACTTGCTTATCACTTCACTCATTGTGCATTTGAAAAGAGTAAAAAAAACACTCAAGGGAAAAAATTTATGAGTTTGTGAAATTATGGGCAAAGGTTATTGGCGCTACATTTTGGAGTAGGCGCTACGCTTAGGGCACTTGGCACTGCGCATAGAGGAGAAATGGTAGTGTAAATTTACACAGGGTTGCGCCTAGAGTAGAGCACGTTGTCCCTAGAGGTGGGCACTACGCATTCACCCAATTTCACCCTATAGGAAGGATCTGGCATGCCTGTACGCGGGTAACGTTGCGCCTAGGAAGACCCAACCCGCCCAGAAACTCACGCAGCACTACGCCTATAAGCCCGGCAGACCTGCACACGGGTAGTGCTGTGCCCAGGAGCACTTGACTCGCCCATAATTCTGCCCGACACTGCACCTAGGAAAAAAAGGCCTCTTTTGCCTGCAAAATTGCCAAATTGATGAAAAAGACCCCTCCAGCCTACTTCTAAAAACCTACAAAAAAGTCAACAAATTGGTAAGTTGAAATTTTTTCCCCTCCTCCAAGTGGTTTATTGTTTTAATGGTTAAATAAATTGGTCACAAACCTAAAGAATCGAAGCCCTATTTCCTCTTAAATGAGCCATGTTTTGACCTCCAAACAAAAAGTTATTAGTTAAGGGGAGTGTGAATTAGTGTAACTACAATTAGTTCAATTTAAGCCCTCCTTCAAGCTCAAAACAAATTAATCATAAAGCCACCTCCATCTCACTTGTTTACAAGAGCTTCCCTCACCATCATTTCATTTCAATCCTCCTAACTGAGCTTCAAAAACAGGCCCGAGTTTGTCTAAAGGCAGCCCTAGTCACCATGTGAGGAGAAGAAGGAAGTATAAGAAGTGAAGGAGGTCGAGTGCCTATGAGGCCAAAGCACAAGGGTGGGAAGGTTAACAGGTTTTAGCCCCAAGACACAGTGGAGATTACTTCTTCCCCCATGATTTTTACATGCTTTCAAAATGTGGGGTGTTTTTAGTTTTGTGAAAAGGTCAAACAAGTGCAAAGTCACCCTGAACTCATTAGGTTGTTTGTCCTCAACCTACACAACAAACAGTCAATCCTTGCAAGGATATAATTTGAGCTATCATCAAAAACCATTGCTCGGGCTACTGGACTTCCTGATGTTGGTGAGAAATGGTTCAAAAGGGAAAAGTTGGACATGAGTTTCTATGAGCCTTTCCTCAAGCCTAGGTATAAATATGGTTGCAAGTCTATTTTCCCTTTCTCACACTTACTAATGATTTATGCACCCCTAATCAAGGTCACCATGAAATACTTTACTTGTGAGGGAAGATACTCCAGGCTCTACTCCTACCATGTCAGATTGCTTATGCATTTCACTAGGGTCAAGATGCTTCATTTTACCTATTACTTGTATTGGATTATAGAAAAGATGTCTTTTGTTGTCCGAAGGAGGAGTTATACACAAAAAATGCACAGTTTGTTCCACCACTCCTTGATCAAGATGGTGGTACTACATTAGCTGGAGAAAAAGGGCATACCTTGGGATGTGTTCATAGTTCATGAGATATTCACAAGCCCACAGCCTCATCATCAGCCAAATTTACCCTCATCATCTCATCCACCTCCCTCCACTCCTCCATCACCCCCCACTAACCATGACTAATTATCTGCATATGAATCCTCCCCTTAAGAAAACCTCCCTTCCTTACCTTCTCCTAAAGAATCAGATCAAGAAGAGGACAGTGACAAAGAGGACAATGAAGAAGAAGAGGCAGAGGATGATGAGGAAGAGACAAATGATGAAGAAGAAGAGGCAGATGATGATGAGGAAGAAACAAATGATGAAGAAGAAGAGGAAGAGGATGATGAGGAAGAAACAAACGATGAAAAAGAAGATACAGAGGTAGATAATGAAGAAAAGGGTAGTGAGCAAGAAAGTGGCAGTGAGAAAGACAGTGACAATGAGGCTGAAGGTGAAAATGAGTCAAGCCATAATTAGGAAGATGAGGATGATGATGAATTGAGCCCACAAGAGACAGAAAACATGCAAACATAGGAACAGGATGACAATGATGAAGATGAGGAAGATGACAAAAGAAATGAATTAGGTAGTGATGAAGAAGAGGTCAGAAATGAAGCCCAAGTTATGGAAGAGGATGACAATGATGAAGATGAAAACAGTGAGGATAATGTAGAAGCTAAAGGTAGCCTAGATGAAGATGAAAACAGTGAGGAAAATGCAGAAAATAAAGGCAAAAATGACACCCATGAAGCAAGCACCAATGAGGAACAGGACAACAAGGAGGAAAACAATCATGACAGTCATGAAGACAATGGAAAAAATGAAGGGGATGATAGTCAAATTTAAGATCATAGCAATGAAGAGGTAAGAAGCTTTAATGAAGAACAAAATGACAATGCAGAAGTCAGTGAAGAGGTTGAGAGTGGTGATGATGTTAAGAACAGAGAGGATAATGATGAAGCAGAAAACATGATGACTAATGATACTAATGATGAAAATGAAGAGTGTGATGACAGCAACAAGGATCACATCCATTATCAAGACACCAACAAGACCACAATCAAACCTCTTACATTGACCTATCAAAGGGGGCCAAGGCTTGTGTTTTCTGCCTCCAAAAGGCGAGGGACCATGCAATCCACCTCATCTCAGCCACTAGACAAGGGCAAACAAAAGTTAAAGGAAGAAGAAGATCATGAAGTTGAGAGGGAGTTTGAAATCATTCAGGTGGATAGTGATGAGGAGAATGAAGAAAGGAACTCAAACTTTCTCATCCAGAACAAAAATTCCCTCATTGACGACCTTCAAGCTAATCTGAATAGGGCCAAGAGTGTAAATGATGCACTTGACATGGAGAATAAGTAGTTAGGAGCACAAATTGAAATTTATGAGGATAGAGCCATCAAGGCCTGGAAGGAAGCCTGAAGGGCACAGGTAAAGTTAGAAGAGTTCATGGGCACTTATGAAGAGAGTGAGGATGAAGGAGGATAGTCTAGGAGGACACCTAGAACCATGGGCTTGAAGAAGGCATTAGCAAAGCAAAGCGAACAAGAATCAGCCTTCGCAAGGCAGATCCCTCTAGATGAGTTATTGGCCATGGATATAGCACATGATCAGGAGCCTTGGTTGGAAAGAGCCAACATACACTTAGAGGCTAAATTGAAGAAAGCAAATAAGGATCTTGATCTCCAAAGGAGGATGACAAAGAATTATGCCCGAAGAAACCAACTTGGAAGGGTTAAACTCAAGAAGGCCCAAACCAAGATCCAAGAACTAAAATATGAAAAAGGCCATGCTAATCTTGGAATTTTGGCACAAGCTTCTCTATAGGTCTCTCAAAACCCATGAGGCACACATCCACCAAATTTGAGAGAATTTTGATCATTTTTGGTTTTTTGTGAATTTGGATGCCTCTAAGCACAGCACCACTGGCGCTACAATTTCATCTTAGGAATGTTCAGAGGGAGAACTTTACATTTTTGGAATCCTCATGACGATTACATTATTCTCACCAAATTTCAGAGCATTTGGAGCATTTTTGACCCCTCAAAACGCCAAAACACACCTCATTTTCACACTTGGTGCATCAACTAGAGAAGTCTTGGAAATTTATATTTTTGGACAGGTAAATTGAGCTTAATTAGAAAAATAATGGTATATTTGGAAATTATACTCAGCCATATTTCCAACGGGCCATCACAGAGCAAATGCTGACATTCGGAAGGTCACCAAAACTTGGTTGAAAGTGGACCTATTTTCTGCCAAGGAAGGTGTTGTGCGTTCAGACCAAATTGGGAATTTTTGGCCAAAAGTCAACAAAAGACACTCATTAATTGCGAAATCTGCAAGACCTTAGCTCTGTTTGTTCTTCACTGCCTCTATGGTTTCCTCTACTGGGCCTTTTTAGAGAATTCTTAATTTCTTTCTAGATCCCCCAAGCTTGTTTATTTCATGAATGGCTTAATACAGTAGGTATCAAAGATGATTTATGGTTAGCCCTACTTGTTTGATGTATCTAAACATTGTTCTTGAGGTCTCTCTCCAAAGTACCATTGTCTAGGTTTGCAAAAGAGGATATGTTTCGATCATACCCTTTGTCCATGCTTGAATACTTGTTTTGGAGATCTTCATAGCTATGATCAATGATGTTTAGGTGTTCCTATTCTTAGATTAAAGTTATATGTGTATCTTGAATGTTTTATAACCTTGAAGGTGAAATCACTAGAAGTTAAATGAGTTTCTCGCCTTCTATATTTCATTGGATTTTATGTATGAAATTATTTTTTTCTTAAGTTGAATCAAAGAGTTATTGGTGTGCCCTATCTATTGATTTCTTGTTCATGCTAAATAGTGTTGAAAGTCCTCCTTGTTTTAAGTACATGACAAAGGATTCTTGATTTCTATTTCCCTAATTTTTTTCACAAACTTGATGTTCATTTCACTACACAAAAACCTTGAGAATCCATCTGACCATGCTAGATTTTCCCTGTGATCCACCCCAATTTATTGATGAAACTTTCCATGACTTTTATTGACTCCATAGCCCAATGACTTGAAGACTCCCTCACTCTATCTATTTTAATTGATCATCTTACCCAACCAAAACAAACAAACAAACCCTACACTTAACAACTAGCCTAAAATCAAAACCCTAAAAGCAAATAGGTTCACATCCTTTGCATAAATAGAGAGAGCCCTCTTCGAGTCTAGGAAGGCTAGGTCCTAGGACTCCAGAGACTGGTCTAATGTTACCCTGTGCATTTGATCTCACCAATCTAAAAAATCACGAGAACCTAACTTAATGGCTATCACGATGGCACTTTCTGAGTAAGTTAACAGCTTAGGCATCCTTAAAGACTTTAGAAAGCCCTTCTCAAGTAGTATCCAGTGATTCCTCTCCACCTCATCGCCTAAAATAATGGCGATCACGGTGGGACCTTCTGAGTGAATAACAAGCTTATACATCCTTGGAAGATTCAGCAGCCCTTGTCAAACAATATCTATTGATTTAGCATCAACTCAATGCCTAACATAAATGACAATCAAGGTGAGATCTTTCTGAGTTAGTGACAATCTAAGTACTCCTTAGAACTTCAGAAACCCTTATCAAATCATAGAGATCTCAAACTATTATCCAAAGAGTAGAATCTTGTTACCTCACCATCATAGAAAAATGATGACTCAGCTGTAGGACAATCATAGAAACCTTAGGGCTACATAAAGGAACTCAGAAAACCCCAAAATATCACTAGATTGGTTTTTGTGAGTTATTGGTGGTGGACCATAAACATACATCCTTAAAACAACAAAAAATATCCACCTGGCGACTCCAAAAACCTCCAATAGGCTTTCAAACTTTATTAGTGTTCATAGACTTCCTTAGGATTGTGTCAAATCAACCTTGAGAAGTTTAGAGGCCTAGTCACACACTGTGTGAGTTTAGCAAACATTAAGAGAGGTCAGCTTTTCGAAAACAGTCATAAAAATTTAACCTCTCTATATCTTGGGTGTGAAATCTAGCTTCAAAAAGGATCAGTACCAGATCTCACCTAGACCCAAATCCCCCCACCATAGTTGATGACCTAGAAAATATTTTGTGGCAAACTTCTAAAACTGGAAACTCAACTACTATTAGGACCATTCATAGAGCAAGATCTGTCCCTGAACATCTTACAACCTTGCAAGACCCCCAGTTTGACTTGCATCATACAAGAAAACTTTTCAAAAACAAGTCACAAAGTGGGATTGACCAGACTAACTTTGAGACCTTAGATTTGCAGTAGAGTTCTAGTAGATAAGCCTCTCCTTCCACTCCTCCTGACTTTCATCCTCTCCATCAATTTGGCTCTTTTTATCCCAAATCTGCTCAAAATCAGTTTGCTGGCCCAAGTACCTCTATTACTCCAAACCACACATCCACTATTCAAACCACTCCACTTCATCCTCCAACCCCTCTCACAAACCCACCCCTTGTAAATCATCCTTGTTTCCCATTCCCTCCCATCATGGCAGCATGGTATGCCCCCCTGATACTACCAAAACCTTTGTTACCTTTACCACATGATTACCAATCCAAAATTCCCCACTTTAACAGAGGTGAATCCATCACTTCCCAACAACATGTAGATAGGATAAATGATGCCTTTGATTACATGGAAATAGAAGAGGAAACCATTAAAATGAGGATCTTTTCACAAAGCTTAGGAGGAGAATCCAAAAAATGGTTCAAAAGCTTGAATCCTAACACCATACATGATCTCCCTTCCCTTTACCAGATATTTAAAAACAAGTGGGAAATCAAGAAAAATCCTCTCCAAATCCTCTCAGAATATAACAACCTTAAGATAAATATCGGGGAAAGTGTCCAAGACTATTGTACCAGGTTCAATAGTGTTTACAATGCCCTCCCACTAGACATGAAACCCCCACAAGGCTTAGCTTTCGAAAAGTTTGCAGAAGGTTTAGATCCAGACATGGCTTATCAACTAAGAGAAAGAGAGCCCTTAACATTAGAAGACATGCAAAAGGGAGCTATAAGTGTAGAAGCCAACTTGGTTGAAAAGAGAGCTAGGATGAGATTAGAAAAGAGAATCACCTACAAAGATGAAACACTGGCCTCAACCTCCTCATCTAATGCCAAGATTGATAATTTAGTGAGGGCAATGGAAAGAATGATGGAAAGAATAAATTTGAGTGAAAGAACACCTCCTATGGAAACCCAAGCAAATCCCCAAAATAGAAATAGGAATCCAAACTTTAGAAGAGATCCTCCCCTAAACAGACCAAGAGACAATGACCAAAAAATCAATCCCCGTTTTCAAGACAATTATGTGGATGAAGAGGGAAGAGATTCTGAAGAACCTCTAGAAAACCATGTAAACTTAATAGGTTCTAACAATGAGGGAGATGTTTTTCTCGATGAAGAAGAACAAGGTTTCTTTTCCTCAGATCAAACTGAAACAAACTATGAGGATTCTAAAGACTATCAATTAGGATTTGAAAATTCCATAATGGAATTCCATAAGCAATATGACCTTAGGAGAAAAAAGAACCAAGAAAACTCCAAAAAGAACAAAGAAGACACTGCTGTTAGGAAGAAACCTGAACATACTCCCAAGAGGACATAAGACAATACCAACAACATGGCTAAGAAAACATATCCAAATAGAGACAAAACTAGCCAACAAAGTGGTGACACAAGCTGCCTAGTGCCTCTACTAGTGGCCCTAAGAACATTTTTTTGTCCAAAGTCCCAAGTCAAAATCAACAAATTAAACTTGTAGAAAAGATTATGGCTGATAATACTGATGTAAATATGCCTTAAACACAAGTACCTTTCAGTATTGAGGGAGAGATTTCTAAAATCAAGATAACCATACCTCTCACCGAACTGGTATCCCAAGATATGTACAGATCTCAAGTTCTGAAGGTTTTAAACATGGAAATTTATACTGATACTCTAAACTTTATAGATGATAACTAGAGCTATTGTTTGGACCTGAGGTAGAGGGAAAATACCAAGAAAGAGCCATTCCCCCTTTCTGTGTTAGCCTAAATATACATGATAAAATTTTACATAATGCCATGCTAGACTCTGGTGCCTGTCACAACCTCATGCCAAAGGTAGTGATGGAGAGATTGGGCCTAGAAATAACCTAACCTTACAAAGGCATGTATTATTTCCATTCAAGCAGAGTCAATATTTGGGTCTAATCAAGGATTTATGTGTCAATCTAGCACAAATTCCTGCTAAGGGCCTAGTCATGGACAAAGGAGTAGCGGACATTCCCCCTAAGTATGGCATGCTATTATACAGATTATGGGGATCCAAGCTTCAGGGGAACCTCCAACTTGACATGTCTTATGCTACCATCCCTGTTTTTAACCAAACAAGGAGATTATATCGGGAATCACATATGAAGTTTATGGTTAGTAGCCAAGAGAGGCCAAACAAAACACCCCTTTATTCCATCCATTTAGATCTTGACTCATTCATTTTATATAATGAAGAAGACATGGATGAAAAGATAAATGAATTTGAGACAGATCCAAACATATCGCAACAATAAAACCAGGCAATGCATGAAGAACTCAACAGCTTAAACCTAACAGCCTAGAACAACAACATGATGACAAGGCTGAAATTAATTTTCTCCAAACTAAAAATAAAATTGAAAAACCAAAACCAAGCTTAGAATCTAAACAAGGTTTCTTACATGAAGAACAAACATCACAAATAGAATGATTCCCTTCTATAAATATGTTGAAATACTTTCATAAAGCAGATTTTTCTTGAAACCTGAATCAAGGGAACCTTAAGGTCTTGCTATACATAGACAATTCATCAGCAAAGGGTTTAGTCACTTCAGAAGAGTTGTTGAATTCCAAATATGTTGCTAGGGACCCTGAAGTGCTATCTACAGAGACTGATATAGAGGAATACAATGTAGGTAGCCTATAAAAACCCAAAATTATTAAGTTATCCAAAACTCTGTCACCTTACATAAAACAAAAATACATAAGGTTGTGCAAAGAGTTTCAGAATGCTTTGGTATATAGTGATAAAAGCTTAAAACCTTGTAACACAAAAATTATTCAAATAAGGTTTCCCTTCAAGAGAGACCAAGAAGCTTTTGAGCAAATTGTGTCAGTAATAAAGAAAGCAAAAGGAAGCAAGCTATGTATAGACTTTAGGTACCTAGAAAAAACCTCCTTGAAGGAAAAATACCCTTTTCTCAAGATAAATCATACTCTACAAAGGGTAGGAGTTTCTAACAAGATGTCATTTCTTGATAGTGTTTCAGGTACAATCAGGTGATAACACTTCCAATTAATCAACATAAAACCACTTTCAAAGCACCTTGGAGCACCTACATGTTTGATCAAATGCCTTCTGGGTTAAGGAGTGCGGAATCTACTTTCCAAAGGGCCATGGCTCCTTTTTTGATTTATTTCACTATGACATACATTGATGACTTCATTATCTGTTTTAAAACTAATGCGGAATACCTTTTTCACCTAAGAAGGATCTTTAACAGAGGCAAAGTTTTGAAGCAAGACTCAAGGAGAAAATGCAAAGGAGAGCATGGCCTGTTTGAAAACTCTTGGAAAGATCCTTACACATGCACTCAAATGGAGGTAACAATGTTTTCTGGTTACAAGAAATGAATGGAGAAGAGTTATTTGGAGATCTTGTCAATGGTAGGATCCTCAAACACTATTTTTGTCAAGAGTCCTAGTTTGAAACTTTCATTCATTGTACATAACATTGCATTATGAGAGATCATAAAAACAAAAAAAACAAAAACAAATAAACAAATAAAAGAGGGCAGATTTGAAAAAGAGGTACAACCCCAACCTAAAAAATATTATTGCTGAAAGTTTGCAAGTCTAAATGCTACTACTTGTTAAGAAATAGTCTTGTTCAATCATCTAGCCTAATCATGGCTGAACGTGTTTTAAAATTTCTGTTGATAGGTTAGTGAAAGAAGGCTTTCTGAATCATTTAAGCTTGAATTATCTATAGGAATAGATTAGGAAGAAAAGATGTTGGTTCTCAATGCTCAAAAATGAACCAAAGAGAAAGATAGGGATGACAAACAAATGATGAAACACAACCCTCATACTTTCTAGTTTTTTTTGTACAAAAATAATGTCTGTGTGTAGTTTGTCCTAATGCCGAAGCCCATGATAAATCAGATAGCTTAATCCTGGTTCAAATCATGTTTTCAATTTCATGTCAGTAGATTAGAGAATGAAGCGTGTCAAACAAATTTATCTTGACAGATGAATAGTCTAGGTAGAGAATAAAAGAGTTCACTAGCATAATCTGAACTCTTGGAAGTAATAAGGGTACAAGTACATAGATTTGTTTTTCTTTCAAAAGAAGAAAATGTCAAGGGTTTGCCAGTATAAATGCACCCACAAGAAGAAAAAATGATAGGAAAGGGTATGATGGGTAGGTAGAGATGAGTTTGAAGCAAACATGTCTTTAAGAGTTTAAGATCATAGCTTCAAAAGAAACATCAGCAAATGAAGGAAGAAAAATCTACCCAATGGATGAGGCACTGGTATTCATAAACTCAGAGATTTGATATTTGAATTTTTGGACACCTCCTGAAAAGGAGCTGCCCTCCCCAAGTGGATCCACTATTATTCATTAGTAATTTTTTGCTATTTATAGATGAATAAATACTTGTCCTAGATTTATAAAAACAAGATTCATGAATATTGTGAGTTTTAGAAATCTCACTGCTTTCGTTATCCTTAAGATAATTTTTTCACTATTTTACTACTCTGCCATTCTTGATTACCCTATCACTACTAGAAGACCCCTCATGGGCTTATGCCACTTATATTTGTCTCATTTTCACACCCACAACCTTAGTACTCTGTTTTTCCTATGCTTAACCCTTCCACTTTCCATATAAGATTGCCAAACAACCTACCCTTTCTCATGTTCATAAAATGCCTCAAGCACTGATGGTTTTAAAGCAATCTCTGTAGGATATTTAGATAAATCAAGTACATTGGATTTTGGATCTTCAATACACCAGTTTTTCAAAAACTCTATTTTTCATACTTAAGGACCGTAAGCCAAACTTTCTGTCAAAGACCAAGTCAAAGAGCTTTCCACTAGGTCACTAGGGTTTCATAGGTTGTAGGGTTATCTTTGGTGTTCTGAGTCACTATTTTTCACGTGCTAGAAGCTGAATTAAATGTGAAAATAGTTCAGCACCTGTTCGTCCAAGTTAGTTCAAGAATAACTTCAAGGAGAACTGCTTTTCCAAGGACAAAATTTTGCAAAAGGACAACTACCCATTTTGAAATTTCTGTAGAAGTGTCAAGGTGGCTATCAGTAGAAAATTAGGTAAGGTAAGAGGCCTGATCCTCATTAGAATATATACACAAGAAAATGGAAGAGGAAGCAGCCCAGGTTCAAGGAAAATTAGGGTTTCTAGACACTGATTGGGCCAGTAGTGTGTCAAGCAAAGATCAATGCACCAAACCACAAGGACAGAGGCACATCAACACAACCAAGCATGAATTGAATATTTTTAGAAGTTATAAAGGACGAAGGGAAAAATATGATGATAACTTAACAAAAATGAGTGAACTTGAAAGGGCTATAGAGAACTTGGAAGACAACACTAAAATTTCTTCTCGAGCAGCCCATAAGCCCAAGGTTTTGGAAATATAGTCAAGGAAGATGAAGTGAAAATAATAGGCCTCCGTCATTTCCAGTAGAAGAAGATTTCAAGGGACTACTTTGTATGTCATTCTAAGGTTTGTCAAGGTAAGTATTCCATTGCCTCAAAGGGAAATAATACAAAGAATATCAGTATGAATAAGGTTAAGCCTTCATTTTCAGTCATTTGCACTCAAAATGATTAAAGGAATAAAAGCATAGGGCTGAGTTTTAGGATGAAAATATAAACTGATTATGAAGTTGTTGTGGTGTAACTAAAATGTGTCAAACACCAAGAAACATCTGAGCTAAATCTGTATGACATGGCACCTGCAAATCAGAAGTGGCCAAAGGAAGTTAACATACAGGGTGGTGAAAGTTGTGATACTTGTCAAAGATACACTTATCATGCCTGAAGTTAAATGAGAAAGATGAAAAGAAACTATTTCAGTCACCCATAATGCCAAGGACCATTCCATCTCCAAGATAAAAATAATGAAGTCCTAAGGATGCTGTCACCATGCAAAGCACCTGAAATTGTGAAAATAGTTGAAAGGCATGAACAAGCCAAAACATAGTAAAACATGACACTTAAGAAAAATATCTGCAAGCAGAATGAGATAGACACAAACAGGTCAAAAGAGGTCAAAATCCATCTTGTCAAAAACTGAAGAGCAGCAAAGAAAAATGCTTAGGAGGAAAAAGGGCCATTTTTATGTTTTTTAAGTCACCCACTACAAAAAGTAAAAAGAATATCAATGAAGTGATAAAGGGACTAAAACATTATAAAGTGGGTTTTTTGCAAAGGATAAATGTGTTTTATTAAGACTATAAAGAGTAAACATGCTTATCACTTAACTCATTGTGCATTTGAAAAGAGAAAAAAAAACACTCAAGAGAAAACATTTCTGAGTTTTGTGAAATTCTGGGCAAAGGTTATCGGCGCTGCGCTTTATAGTAGATTTTATGCCTAGGGCACCTGGCATTGTGCATAGAGGAGAAATAATAGTGTAAATTTACATTGCGCTATGCCTAGATCGGATCACACTATGCTTAGAGGTGGGCGCTACGCATTCACCCAGTTTCACCGAACACGAAGGATCCGACAGGCCTTCACGCAGGCAGTGTTGTGCCTAAGAGGACCCGACCCGCCCAGAAAATCATGCAGCACTGCGCCCAGGAGCTCGGCAGGCCTGTATGTGGGCAGTTGTGCACCCAGAAGCACCATAATCTCCCAGAATTCTGCCCAGCGCTGCACCTAGGCAAAAAAGGCCTCTTTTTCATGCAAAATTGCCAAAGTAATGAAAAAGACCCCTCCACCCTACTTCCAAAAACCTACAAAAAGGTTAAGAAATTGGTAAGTTGACATTTTTTCCCCTCCTCCAAGTGGTTTGTTGTTTTAATGGTTAAATAAATTGGTCACAAACCTAAAGAATAGAAGCCCTATTTCCTCTTGAAGAAGCCATGTTTTGACCTCTAAAAAAAATTTTATGAGTTAAGGGGAGTGTGAATTAGTGTAACTGCAAGTAGTTCAAGTTAAGCCCTCCTTAAAGCTCAAAACAAATTAGTCATAAACCCACCTCCATCTCACTTGTTTACAAGAGCTTCCCTCACCATCATTTCATTTCACTCCTCCTACCTCAGTTTCACAAGCAGGCCCGAGTTTTTCTAAAGGCAGCCCTATTCACCATGTCACAAGAAGAAGGAAGAATGAGTAGTGAAGAAGGTCGAGTGCCTATGAGGCCAAAGCACAAGGGTGGGAAGGTTGATAGGTTTGAGCCCAAAGACACAGTGGAGATTACTTCTTCCCCCATGATTTTCACATGCTTTCAAAATGTGGGGTGTTTTCAGTTTTGTGAAAAGGTCAAACAAGTGCAAAGTCACCCTGAACTCACTAGGTTGTTTGTCCTCAACCTACACAACAAATATTCAATCCTTTTAGGGATTGAGTTTGAGCTATCATCAGAAACCATTGCTCGGGTTACTGGACTTCCCGATGTTGGTGAGAAATGGTTTAAAAGGGCAAAGTTGGACATGAGTTTCTATGAACCTTTCCTCAAGCCTAGGTATAAAGAGGGTTGAAAGTCTATTTTCCCTTTCTGACACTTACTAGAGAGGTATGTACCCCTAATTAATTTCATCATGAAATACTTTACCTGTGAGGTAAGATACTCTAGGCTCAACTCCTACCATGTAGATTACTCATGCATTTTACTAGGGTCAAGATGCTTCATTTTCCCTATTACTTGTATAGTCATATAGACAAGATGTATTTTGTTGTCCAAAGGAGGATTTATACCCAACAAATGCACAATTTTTTCCAACACTCCTTGATCAAGATGGTGGTACTACATCAGTTGGAGCAAAATGGCATACCTTGGGATGTGTTCATAGCTCATGATATATTCACAAGCCCACAACCTCATCATCAGCCAAATTTACCCTCATAATCTCATCCACCTCCTACAATCCTCCATCACCCCCCACTGACCATGACTCATTATCTGCACATGAATCCTCCCCTCAAGAAAACCTCCCTTCATCACCTTCTCCTAAAGCATCAGATCAAGAAGAGGATAGTGACAAAGAGGTCAATGAAGAAGAAGAGGTAGAGGATGGTGAGGAAGTGACAAATGATGAAGAAGAAGAGGCAGAGGATGATGAGGAAGAAACAAATGATGAAGAAGAAGAGGCAGAGGATGATGAGGAAGAAACAAATGATTAAGAAGAAGAGACAGAGGTAGATAATAAAGAAAAGGGAAGTAAGCGAGAAAGTGGCAATGAGCAAGACAATGACAATGAGGCTGAAGGTGGCATTGAGTTAAGAGACGATGAGGAAGATTAGGATGATGATGAATTGAGCTCACAAGAGACAAAAAAACATATAAAGAGAGGAAGAGGATGACAATGAGGAAGATGAAGAATATGACAGAAGAAATGAATTAGGCAGTGATGAAGAAGAGGTCAGCAATGAAGCCCAAGATATGGAAGAGGATGACAATGATGAAGATGAAAACAGTGAGGAAAATGAAAAAGCTAAAGGCATCCTAGATGAAGATGAAAATAGTGAGGACAATGAAAATACTAAAGGCAGCAGTGACACCCATGAAGAAAGCACCATTGATGAACAGGACAGTAAGGAGGAAAACAGTCATGACAATCATGAAGACAGTGTAAAAATGAAGGGGCTGATATTCAAATTGAAGATGATAGAAATGAAGAGGTAAGCAGACTTAATGAAGAACAAAATGACAATGCAGAAGTCAATGAAGAGGTTGAGAGTGGTGATGATGTTGAGAACAAATAGGACAATGATGAAGCAGAAAACATGATGACTGATGATACTAATGATGAAAATTAACAGTGTGATGATAACAACAAGGATCACAGCCATGATCAAGACACCAACAAGACCAAAATCACAACTCTTTCATTGACCTATCAAAGAGGGCCAATACTTGTGTTTTCTGCCTCCAAAAGGCAAGGGACCATGCCATCCAACTCATCTCAGCCACTAGACAAAGGCAAACAAAAGGTAAAGGAAGAAGAAGATCAAGAATTTGAGAGGGAGTTTGAAATCATTCAGGTGGACAGTGATGAGGAGAATGAAGCAAGGATCTCAAACTTGCTAATCCAAAACAAAAATTCCCTCATTGAAGACCTTAAAGCTAATCATAATAGGGCCAAGAGTGTAAATGATGCACTTGACATGGAGAACATGCAGCTAGGAGCACAAATTGAAATTTATGAGGCTAGAGCCATCAAGTCCCAGAAGGAAGCCCAAAGGGCACAAGTAAAGTTATAAGAGTTCATGGGCACTTATGAAGAGATTGAGGATGAAGGAGGATAGTCTAGGAGGAGACCTAGAATCATGGGGTTGAAGAAGGCATTGGCAAAGCAAAGGGAACAAGAATCAGCCTTAGCAGGGCGACTCCCTCTAGATGAGTTGTTAGCCATGGAGATAGCACATGATCAGGAGCCTTGGTTGGAAAGATATAACATGCACTTGGAGGCTAAATTGAAGAAATAAAATTAGGATTTTGATCTCCAAAGGAGGATGACCAAGCATTATGCCCGGAGAAACCAAGTTGCAAGGGCTAAACTCAAGAAGGCCCAAACCAAGATACAAGCACTAAAAGAAGAAAAAGTCCAAGCTAACCTTGTAATTTTGGTACAAGCTTCTCTATAGGTCTCTCAAAACCCATGAGGCAAACATCCACCAAATTTGAGAGAATTTTGATAATTTTTGGTTTTTTGTGAATTTGGAGGCCTCTAAGCGCAACACCCCTGGTGCTATGATTTCCTCTTAGGAATATTCAGAGGGAGAACTTTACGTTTTTGTAATCCTCACGACTAGTACATTATGATCACCAAATTTCAGAGCATTTGGAGCATTTTTTACCCCTCAAAATGCCAAAAAACACCTCAATTTTCACCTTTCTGCCTCATTTTCAGATTTGGCACTGTGCCTAGAGAAGTCTTGGAAATTTTTCATTTTATATAGGTAAATGGAGCTCAATAATAAATCCATTGCTATATTTGGAAATTAGACTCAGACATCTTTTGAACGAGCCATCACAGAGAAAATTCCGACATTGGGAAGGTCACCGAAACATGGCTGCAAGTGGACCTATTTTCTGCGTGGGAAGGTGATGTGCGTTCACACCAAATTGAGAATTTTTGGCCAAAAGTCAACAAAAGACACTCATTAATTGCAAAATGATATTTTAATTCATTTTGAGGCAAATCAATCCAAAATTATATGCTACAATTTATCTTGGCCTTTATTTCATGAGATATTTATGCCTTGGGCCTTGCATGGTCTCTTGGGCATAAATGCCATTTATGGATGATTTTGACATTTTCAAACCCTAGTTAGGGTTTTTTCCCTCTTTTGCTATATAAATAGAGCATGAGGGATTGATTGTAAAATGTTGGCATTTGATGACTGTTTGGAGAAATACATAGTTTTTTTTGGAGATTAGAGAAGAAATTGGTGTTGTGGAGTTTGTGAATGGCTTGTCTTGATTGATGATGGAGAAGGTTTCTTGCAGGATCCCTGAGCTTGGTTAATGGTGATGTGATTTTATTCATTTATTGTTTTCTCATGTATCAATATGTTTCATCCTTCTAAATTGAATTAGGACAAAGGTTTTATACTAAGAAATGTTTTCAAAATCACCTTAGCTCTATTTGTTCTTCACTGCCTCTATGTTTTCCTCTGTTGGGCCTTTTTAGAGAATTATTAGTTGCTCTCTAGACCCATCAAGCTTGTTTATTTCATGCATGGTTTAATAAATTAGGTATCAAAGATGATTTATGGTTATCCCTTCTTGTTTGATGTCTCTAAACACTGTTCTCGACGTCTCTCTCCAAAGTACCATTGTCTAGATTTGCCAAAGAGGCTATGTTTCAATCATACCCTTTGTTCATGCTTCAATAATTGTTTTGTATATCTTCATAGATATGATCAATGGTGTTTAGGCATTCCCTCTTCTTGGATTAAAGTAATATGTGTTTCTTGAATGTTTTATAACTGTGAAGGTGAAATCACAAGAAGTTAAATGAGTTTATCGCCTTCTATATTTCATTAGATTTTACGTCTGAAATGCTTATTTGCATAAGTTGAATCAAAGAGTTATTGGTATGCCCTGTCTATTGATTTCTTCTTCATGCTAAATAGTGTTGAAAGTCCTTCTTGTTTTAAGTACATGCCAAAGGATTCTTGATTTCCCTTTGCCCTACTTTGTTTCACAAACTTTTTGTTCATTTCACTTCACAAAAACCTTGAGAATCCATCTGACCATGCTATATTTTCCATGTGATCCACCCCGATTTATTGTTGGAACTTTCCATGACTTTTATTGACTTCATAGCCCAATGACTTAAAGACTCCCCCACTCTATCTATTCTACTTGATCATCTTACCCAACCAAAGCAAACAAACAAACCCTACACTTAACAACTAGCCTAAAATCAAAACCCTAAGAGAAAAGAAGTTCACATCCTTTGCACAAATAGAGAGAGCCCTCTCCGATTTTAGGAAGACTAGGTCCTAGGACTCCAAAGACTGGTCTGATGTTACTCTGTTCATTTGATCTCACCAATCTAACAAATCACCAGAACCTAACATAATGGTGATCACGGTGGGACCTTATGAGTAAGTTAACAGCTTATACATCCTTAAAAACTTTAGAAATCCCTTCTCAAGTAGTATCCAGTGATTCATCGCCACCTCATCGCATAACATAATGGCGATCACGGTGGGACCTTCTGAGTGAATAACAAGCTTATACATCCTTAGAAGATTCATAAGCCCTTGTCAAACAATATCTATTGATTTATCATCAACTCACTGCCTAACATAAATGGCAATCAAGGTGAGAGCTTTCTGAGTTAGTGAAAATCTAAGTACTCCTTAGAACTTCATAAACCCTTATCAAATCATATAGAACTCAAAATATTAGCCAAAGAGTAGAATCTGGTTTCCTCACCATCCTAGCAAAATGATGACTCAGCTGTAGGACACTCATAGAAACGTTAGGGCTACATAAAGGAACTCAGAAAACCCAAAAACATCCCTAGATTGGTTTTTTTCAATTATTGGTGGTGGACCATAAACATACATGCTTAAAATGACAAAAAATATCCACCTGGCGAGTCCACAAACCTCCAATAGGCTTTCAAACTTTACTAGTGTTCATAGACTTCCTTATGATTGTGACAAATCAGCCTTGAGAAGTTTACAGGCCTGGTCACACGGTGTGTGAGTTTAGCCAACATTAAGAGAGGCCATATTTCTAAAAATAGTCATAAACTTTCAACCTCTTTATATCTTGGGTATGAAATCTGGCTTCACAAAGGAAAAGTACGAGATCTCACCCAGACCCAAATCCCCCCATGATAGTTGATGAACTAGAAACGTTTTTGTGGCAAAATTCTAAAACTGGAAACTCAACTATTGTTAGGACCATTCATAGAGCAAGCTCAATCCCTGAACATCTTACAGCCTTGCAAGACCCCCAGTTTGACTTGCATCATTTAAGAAACATTTTTAGAACCAAGTCACAAAGTGGGATTGACCAGACTGACTTTGAGTCCTTAGATTTGCAGTAGAGTTCTTGTAGAGAATCCTCTCCTTCCACTCCTCCCGACTTTCAACTTCTTCGTTACTTTGGCTCTTTTTTCCCCAAATCTCCTCAAAACCAGTTTGCTGGCCCAAGTACCTCTACTACTCCAATCCACACATCCACTATTGAAAACACTCCACTTCATCCTCTACCCCCTCTCACAAACCCTCCCCTTGTAAATCATCCTTTTTTCCCATTCCCTCCCATCATGGAAGCATGGTATGCCCTCCTGGTACTACCACAACCTTTTTACCTTTACCACATGATTACCAATCCAAAATTCCCCACTTTACCGGAGCTGAATCCATCACTCCCCAACAACATGTAGATAGGATAGATGATGCCTTTGATTACATGGAAATAAAAGAGGAAACCATTAAAATGAGGATCTTTGCACAAAGCTTAGGAGGAGAAGCCAAAAAATGATTCAAAAGCTTGAATCCTAACACCATACATGATCTCCCTTCCCTTTACCAAACATTTATAAACAAGTGGGAAATCAAGAAAAACCCTCTCCAAATCCTTTCAGAATATAACAACCTTAAGAGAAATATCGGGGAAAGTGTCAAAGACTATTGTACCAGGTTCAATAGTGTTTACAATGCCCTCCCACTAGACATGAAACCCCCACAAGTCTTAGCTTTAGAAAAATTTGTAGAAGGTTTAGATCCATACATGGCTTATCAACTAAGAGAAAGAGAGCCCCTAACTTTAGAAGACATGCAAAAGAGGGCTATAAGTGTAGAAGCCAACCTGATTAAAAAGAGGGCTAGGATGAGATCAGAGAAGAGATTCACCTACAAATATGAAATAATGGCCACAACCTCCTCATCTGATGCCGGGATTGATAATTTAGTGAGGGTAATGGAAAGAATGATGGAAAGAATAAATTTGAGTGAAAGAACACCTCCTAGGGAAAACCAAGAAAATCACCAACACAGAAATAAGAATCCAAACTTTAGAAGAGACCCTCCCCTAAGCAGACCAAGAGACAATGACCAACAAATCAGACCCCCTTTCTAAGAAAATTATGTGGATGAAGAGGGAAGAGAGTCTGAAGAACCTGTAGAAAACCATGTAAACTTAATAGGTTCTGAAAATGAGGGAGATTTTTTTCTCACTGAAGAAGAACAAGGTTTCTTTTCCTTGGATCAAACTGAAACAAACTATGAGGATTCTAAAGACTATCAATTAGGATTTTAAAATTCCATAATGAAAGTCCATAGGCAATATGACCTTAGGAGAAAAAAGAACCAAGAAAACTCCAAAAAGAACAAAGAAGACATTGTTGTTAGGAAGACACGTGAACATACTCCCAAGAGGACAACAAAAAATACCAACACCAGGGCTAAGAAAACTAATCCAAACAGAGAAAAAACTATCCAACAAAGTGGTGACACAAGCTGCCTAGTGCCTCTACTAGTCGCCCTGAGAAAACTCTTTTGTCCAAAGTCCCAAGTAAAAATCAACAAACTAAACTTGTAGAAAAGATTATGGCTGATAAGATTGATTTAAATATGCCTAAAACACAAGTACCTTTCAGTATTGAGGGAGAGATTGCTAAAATAAAGATAACTATACCTCTCACCGAACTGGTAACCCAAGATATGTACAGATCTCAAGTTCTGAAGGTTTTGAACATGGGAAATGAGAGCGATACTCTAAACTTGACAAATGATAAACTAGAGCTGTTGTTTGGACCTGAAGTGGAGGGAAAATACGAAGAAGCAGCCATTCCCCCTTTCTATGTTATCCTAAATATACATGATAAAATTTTACATAATTCCACTCTAGACTATAGTGCCTCTCACAACCTCATGCCAAAGGTAGTGATGGAGAGATTGGGCCTAGAAATAACAAAACCTTACAAAGACCTGTATTCTTTTGATTCAAGCATAGTCAAGTATTTGGGTCTAACCAAGGATTTATGTGTCAATATGGCACAAATTCCTACCAAGGGCCTAGTCATGGACATAGTAGTAGCTGACATTCCCCCTAAGTATGGCATGTTGTTATCCAGATCATGGGGAGCCAAGCTTCGGGCGAACCTCCAACTTGACATGTCTTATGATACCATCCCTGTTTTTAACCAAACAAGGAGATTATACTGGGAATCACACATGAAGTGTATGGTTAGCAACCAAGAGAGGCCAAACAACACACCCCTTTATTCCATCCATTCAGATATTGACTCATTCATTTTATATAATGAAGAAGACATGGATGAAAAGATAAATAAAGCTGAGATATATCCATACATACCTCAACAGTCAAACCAGACACTTCATGAAGAACTCAACAGCTTAAACTCTAACAGCCTGGAACAAAAACATGATGAGAAGGTTGAACTTAATTTTCCCCAAACTAAAAATAAAATTGCAAAAACAAAACCAAGCTTAGAATCTGAACAAGTTTGCTTACATGAAGAAAAAACATCACAAACAGAACCACTCCCTTATGCCAATATGCTGAAATACTTTCATAAAGAATATTTTTCTAGGAACCTGAATCAAAGGAATCTAAAGGTCTTGCCATACATAGACAATTCATCAGCAAAGGGTTTAGTCACTTCAGAAGAGTTGTTGAATTCCAAATATGTTGCTAGGGACCCTGAAGTGATATCTACAGAGACTGATATAGAGGAATATAATTTAGGTAGCCTAGAAAAACCCAAAATGGTTAAGTTATCCAAAACTCTATCACCTTACATAAAACATAAATACATAAGGTTGTGCAAAGAGTTTCACAATGCTTTGGTATATGGTGATAAAAGCTTAAAACCTTGTAACAAAAACATTATTCAAAGAATGTTTCCCTTCAAGAGAGACCAAGAAAATTTTGGGCAAATTGTGTGAGTTAGAAATAAATCAAAAGGAAATAGGCTATGTATAGACTTTAGGTACCTAGAAACAACCTCCATGAAGGACAAATACCATTTTCCCAAGAGAAATCATGCTCTACAAAGGGTAGGAGTTTCTAACAAGATGTCATTTTTGGGTAGTGTTTCAAGTTACAATCAAGTGATAACACTTCCAATTAATCAACATAAAACCACTTTCAAAGCACCTTGGAGCACCTACATGTTTGGTGAAGGAGGAAAGTCTAGGAGGAGACCTGGAACCTTGGGGTTGAAGAAGGCATTGGAAAAGCAAAGGGAACAAGAATCGGCCTTAACAAGGAACCTCCCTCTAGATGAGTTGTTGGCCATGGAGATACACATGATCGGAAGCCTTGGTTGGAAAGAGCAAACATACACTTGGAGGCTAAATTAAAGAAAGAAAATCAGGATCTTGATCTCCAAAGGAGGATGACCAAGCATTATGCCTAGAGAAACCAAGTTGCAAGGGCTAAACTCAAGAAGGCCAAACCAATATCCAAGCAATGAAAGAATAAAAAGGCCAACCTAACCTTGGAATTTTGGCACAACCTTCTTTACAGGTCTCTCAAAACCCATGAGGCACACATCCACCAAATTTGAGAGAATTTTGATAATTTTTGGTTTTTTGTGAATTTGGAGGCCTCTAAGCACAACACCCCTAGCGCTACGCTTTCATCTCAGATGTCTTCAGAGGGAGAAATTTAAATTTTTGGAATCCTCATGACTAGCACATTATTCTCACCAAATTTTAGATCATTTGGAGCATTTTTGACCCCTCAAAAGGCCAAAAAACACCTCATTTTTCACCTTTCTACCTCATTTTCAGACTTGGCATTGTGCCTAGAGAAGTCTTGGAAATTTTACTTGTTGGACAGGTAAATGGAGCTCAATCAGAAAACCAATGATATATTTGGAAATTAAACTCAGCCATATTTCCAACGGTCCATCACGGAGAACATTCTAACATAGGGAAGGTCACCAAAACTTGGCTGCAAGTGGACCTATTTTCTGCCCGGGAAGGTATTGTGTGTTCAGACCAAATTGGGCATTTTTGGCCAAAAGTAAAAAAAAAGACACTCATTAATTGAAAAATGATATTTTAATGTTTTTTGAGGCAAATCAATTCAAAATTAGGTGCTAGGAGTTATTTTGGCATTTATTTCATGAGATATTTATGCATTGGGCCTTGCATGGTCTCTTGGGCATAAATGGCATTTATGGATGATTTTGACATTTTCAAACCCTCGTTAGGGTTTTTTCCCTCCTTTGCTAGATAAATAGAGCATGAGGGCTTCATTGTAAAAGGTTGGCATTTGATGACTCTTTGGAGCAATACATAGTTTTTTTTGGATATTGGAGAAGAAATTGGTGTTGTGGAGTTTGTCAATGGCTTGTCTTGATTGATGATGAAGAAGGCTACTTGCAAGATCTCTGAGCTTGGTTAATGGTGATGTGCTTATATTCAGTTATTTTTTTCTCATGTATCATTATGTTTCATCCTTATAAATTGCAATAGGACAAAGGTTTTAGACTAAGAAATGTTTTCAAAATCACCTTAGCTCTGTTTGTTCTTCACTGCCTCTATGTTTTCCTCTGTTGGGCCTTTTTAGAGAATTCTTAATTGCTCTCTAGACCCCCCAAGCTTGTTTATTTCATGAGTGGTTTAATACAGTAGGTATCAAAGATGATTTATGGTTAGCCCTTCTTGTTTGATGTCTCTAAACACTGTTCTTGAGGTATCTCTCCAAAGTACCATTGTCTAGGTTTTCCAAAGAGGCTATGTTTCGATCATACCCTTTGTCCATGCTTGAATAATTGTTTTGGAGATCTTCATAGCTATGATAAATGATGTTTAGGTGTTCCCTCTTCTTGGATTAAAGTTATATGTGTATCTTTAATGTTTTCTAACCTTGAAGGTGAAATCACTAGAAGTTAAATGAGTTTCGCACCTTCTATATTTCATTGGATTGTATGTCTGGAATTCTTATTTACTTAAGTTGAATCAAAGAGTTATTGGTGTGCCCTTTATATTTATTTATTCTTCATGCTAAATAGTGTTGAAATTCCTCCTTGTTTTAAGTACATGACAAAGGATTCTTGATTTCCCTTTTCCCTACTTTGTTTCAGAAACTTGATGTTCATTTCATTTCACAAAAACCTTGAGAATCCATCTGACCATGCTAGATTTTCCCTATGATCCACCCTGATTTATTGTTGAAACTTTCCATGACTTTTATTGACTCCATAGCCCAATGACTTGAAGGCTCCCTCACTCCATCTATTCTACTTGATCATCTTACCCAACCAAAACAAACAAACAAACCCTACACTTAACAACTAGCCTAAAATCAAAACCCTAAAATAAAACAAGTTCACATCCTTTTCATAAATAGAGAGAGCCCTCTTTGAGTCCAGGAAGGCTAGGTCCTAAGACTCCAAATACTGGTCTGATGTTACCCTGTTCATTTGATCTCACCAATTTAAAAAATCACAGGAACCTAAGAGAAAGCACAAATCAACTCTATGTGATCTAAATCCTATCCCACTTGGCTATTTTTTTCTCGCCTATGGAAAAAATGCAATTGAAAGAATGGAATCCCTTTTCCTCCTAGTGGTCTAGTTAGAACACAACTGGATAACCTACTAGTGGTTAGGTTTGAATACCTCAAGTATTAACCAAAGTTACAATGTAGACCCTTATAGACTCCTCTATATCATAATCATATGGCTAGCCCCTTTTCATAAATAATGGGGGCTAACGTGGCATCCTCTCAAATTATGGTGGTCAAAATAGGAAGGTAAAATTTTGAGTGGCAAAATTTTTTTGTATAAACTTTGATTGACATGATTCTTGTGTCATTAGAAAGGTATTTGTGTATAGAATAGAATGAAATTTTTTTTCACTAAAACAAAAAAAATTACGCCAAAAAAAAATTAATTTGATGCTTTGAAATGTTCCCAAAACGTTTTAGACCCTATTTTTCCAAATGGTGTCCCCCTGATAAAAATGGTTTTGTGATATTAGTCTTCCACATTTCCCGCTCTAAAAGCATCAATATGGATGAAAAAAATAATGATACAATAAGGATCACATGTCCCCATTTTGGGAGGCTTTTGGTCCCCAAAATATTCTACTAAAGGAGGAGGAATTTTTTCCTCAACCTTCTCTTTATTGTACCATTTAGCTTTGCCTTGAAGTTTTCCTTTCAACCTAATATGCCAAAGGTCATGCAACCCATGTCTGTTAGCTCTATACATATTCTAAAAAACTATATCTTCTATAAATATTCCTCAACATCTAGCGAAAAATCCTTCACAAAAGGTAGGACCTATTTCTCTTCCTAATCTAGCATAGAAGGCTCATAGAGTTTCAAATTATCTACATTCATAACTGAGTAAATGTGCATATATGTTGGTAAATTTATTCCTTATGAATTATCACCCACCTTTTCCAGTATCTTAAAGGGACCATACCTTAGAGCCTTGATTTCATTATCAGGACCATGTATCCTCTCCTTGTTTAATTGTAGCCATACTCTATCTCCCACCTTGAACAATTTCTTTGTCCTATGTTGATCATGCTTTGACTCATATTTATCCTATGACTTATGGAGTGTCTCCTGTACCTATAGACGGATCTACATTATCATTACTATGATTTTTTCAACCCTCAAGGTGTATCATGTAATATAATCCATCACTCATCGTTGCTTCCCATATGTAATGTCCAAAGGTGAAGGCGGAAAATATCAAAAACAAGTTCCATATGGGGACTTTCCTGTAGAAGTGTGGAATACTCTGTTGTAATATCTATATATATATATATATCGGTTTTGCATCCCAGGTATTCATATTATTTTAGTTGTATCCCCTCAGAAGTTACACCAAAGTCTTGTTGACTACTTTTGTCTGCCCATCTATCTGTGGATGGAATGTTGTAGACCTCTTTAACTTCATGGTATACCAAACTACACCTAGACATATCCAAAGGAAAATTTGGCTGCCTCTTGCCCATTGATGGTCGCTTTATAGGACATTAGGACACACACCAACTTGAACCTCTCAACTACCATGAAAAGGTAGTCATGTCCAATCATGTTTGTTAGAACACCTCCCACAAAGTCCATGGAAATTATTTCTGAAGGATGAGTGGCTACATGTAAGGGATGATATAGTCCTCCTTTCATGTTTCTAGGCTTTCTGGTACAACAAATCATGCATCCTCTTATCAACCTAGCTACGTGCAAATGCATCTTGGGCCAATACATATACCTACAAAATTTGGCCATGGTATTCTCTGCACCAAAGTTCCCTGCAACCTTGGAGGTGTGAGCCTCTTTGATTAGATTCAATCTATCACCTTTAGGGACATGGAGATTATCCAACTGGTAAAGTAACCCATCCTAGAGATGGAATTTAATGGCGATGTCACCATCATGCACATGACTTTGTCTTGGAAACTATTGAAACACCTATTTGAATTTCTTATCCTCTAAATATTCCTTTGTGTATTCATCATGGGTGAATGGCTCCATGTCCATAATATTTACAAAAGTTGTGATATTTGGTGTGGGTGGCCTTGAAAGCATTTCGACCAACTTTTTTTGTTACCCTTATTGTACTTGATCACCAAATGAAATTGTTGTATAAATCTCATCCACTTGTAACACATTTTTTATTGTAGCCTACTCTATTCATGCAAGTACTGTAATGGTTGGTGATATATGTGGATTACTGACTCCTTTCCCATTAGATAGTGCTTCCACTTCTTCACATATTGTGTCAGATCCTAGAGCTCCTTGTTGTAGGTAGGGTAGTTAAGAACCGCCCCATGAAATAATTTATAACGTTAGTATACATGCCTTCCTCCCTGCATTAAGATCACTCCAATAGCATATAAACTCACATATGTCTCTACTTCAAAGGACTACTGCAAGTTTGGTAATGCTAAAATTGGTGCTTGGCTGATTTTCTTATTTATCTCCTTGAAAGTCCTTTGTTGACACTTTCCCCACTAAAAACTGCTGCCACTTTTTATTATGTCTTAGAGTGGTGCTACTATCATTAAAAGTGAGGCTACAAATTTATTTAGGTATTGTGTTGACCCAATGAAACTCTTGACCTCAGAAACATTAGTAGCCATCGACCATTTAATTAGGGTCTCCATCTTGGATGGATATATCTTCAGATCTACTCCACCTATCATATACACTAGATACACCAAACACTATTATACAAACTCACAGTTCTTGATATTTTCTAGCAGCTAATGCTTCTTTAATCCCTCGAGCACCGGTGTCAAATGTGAAATGTGCTCCTCCTAGATAGAACTGTATACTAGTATATAGTATAAATAGACAATAAAAAAGGAAACTATATAGTACATCTATTAGTCATCAATAATTTTTACTGTCTAAAGATGAGAAAATGTTAGTACTAGATTTATAAAAACAATATTCATGAATATTGTGAGTTTTACAAATCTTATTGCCTTCATTATCCTTAGGATAAATTTTTCACTATTTTACTACTCTATCATGCCCTGGTCAGCCTACCACTCCCAGAAGACCCATCATGGGCTCATGCCACTCATCTTCACTATGTTTTTCCACCTTTGACCTTAGCACTCAGTTTGGCCTTCCCCGACCCCTCCATTTTCCATCTAAGATTACTAACCAGCCTATTTTTCCCCCTATTCACCAAATGCCTCAAGCATTGCTAGCCTTAAATTACCTCTCTAGGCTCTTTAGATAAATCAAGATCAGTAGTTTTGAGTCTGCAATGCATAGGTTTTTCAAAATCTTTGTTTTACACCTACAGACCCCAAGTCAATATTTTAGCCAAAAGACAAGTCAAAGGAGCTGCCCACTAGGTCACTAGGGTTTCATAAGTTGTAGGGTTATTTTGGATGTTCTTAATCAATGTTTTTCATGTGCCAAGTATGCGAATCAAATGGAAATGGAGGTAAGAAATTGTTTGTCCAAGTTTTATATAAAAAAACCTTCAAGGAAAACCTCCTTGGTCAAAGCATAAATTTTGCAAAAGGATAGCTCACCATTTAAAAAATTTCTATAGGAATGATTGAGATGGCTATCAGTAGAAAATAAGTAAGGTGAGAGGCCAACTCCTCACTAAAGGACATTCACAACAAAGAAGAAAAGGCATACCTAAGTTCAAAGAGAATTAGGGTTTTTAGGACTAATTGGCTAAACAATATTGTCAACCAAGAAGCCAATTCAGAAACCACAAGGATGAAGGTACATCAACACCATTGAGCATGAATTGAAGATTTATTAAAACTAGAAATGAAACCTCCATGATGACAGTAGGGAGATAATGTTAGGTCCCTATATTACTAGTATAGTCCCTTATTGTTGTTAGTGTAACCCCCTTATTTTTATTATTGTACCCCTGTAACCCCCATATTGTTATTATTGTGCCCTTAAATTATTATTGTTAGGCCGGCTAGGATTACATTATGGCCCCACTAGGATTACATTATGCCCCCATGGACTCCTATATATAGAGAGGAGGTTTTGTAATTTTTATTATCGAAGAATTATCCATTAATGTAATGTATTGGAGGTTACCCCCTCGAAGTGGCTTATTTCTGAGGCATTGATATCTCTTTTCTTCTATTTCTGGAGCTGGTTTCACAACATTTGGTATCAGAGCTTTGGATTCTAGGGTTTCATTTCTCCAAACAGGTCATCATGGAATTTTCACTATCACTTTTTTTCTACGAAGTTTCAGAAGCTGAAATCTTTTGGGTGCGAAGCTGAAATCCTGAGGAACATCTTCAAAAAAATTTAGATCTTGGTTCGCAATATTTTCGGAGATATGATTTGTGGAAGTTAGGTATTTTTGCAGGATCCTCAATTTAATCTAAACAGGTCATCGTGGAATTTGTGCTATAAATTTTTTTCTACGAAGGTTCAGAATCTGAAATTTTTAGAGCACGAAGATGAAATCCTGAGGAAACTCTTCAAAAAATTTCAGAGATTGGTTCACAATATTTTCGGAGATATGATCTGTGTAAGTTAGTGCTTGTTCAGGCTACTAAATTTCATCTCAAAGAGGTGATCATGGGAAAATATTCATAACTCTCTCTTTTAGCATCAGATTGGAGTTCCATAAATATTGGTCACAAGTACATGAACTGTAGTTTCTTTGCTATCAATTTCAGAGCTAAAAAATGAAACAGTGATACGTGGCAAGTCATACAAGTTTTCTCTACTCAACCAGTCCATAATTAGGTCATTGTGGGAGATTGGGCATAACTTTGCCTTGGAGAATCCAAATCAAGTCAGACCTGTGGAATTAGAAAGATAATTCATAAGGCTACCGCAGTACCCAATTTCAGATATTGAAGAGCCACAATCACAAAGATAATCCAATTTCAATATCAAGCTCCTCAAAAGCAAGAAAAAGGTGTGTATTGTTTTTTACGAATTGCATAAGTCTTGTTTGAAGAATGAATTTGAATTGATTCCAAGGGCATACTGTAGAATATATATCAGTACTGGGTTAAAAAAAATGCCTCGTAAAAATAATTCAACACCCATTAAGCCTTCAGAAGGCTCTACTATGACTCACGAAGATGAATAATTGCAACATGATCTATCGAAATTACAAGAGCAAGTGCACCAAATTTCACTCTCGTAAAGAGCAACAAAAAATGAAATGGATGTTTTGAAGAAAGGCGTGGAAGCGAAGATGGATGGTTTGAAGAAAGGCATGCAATATAAGATAGATGGCATGGAATATAAGATGTATGACATGGAAGCTAAGATCGATGAAAAAATGAAAGACAACATGGAGAACATGAAGAATGATCTAAAAGCAGACATGGAAGGTTTGACAAAGTTGATACAAGAAATGTTTCCTAATGGTGAAAAGATAGTAGAGGAAACTCATGATGAGAGCAAAATAAATGTTAATTTTGACTTCATAAACTCTAATGTTAGTGGGAAGAATCACCATATTCCAAAAATGGATATGAGGAAGTTTGATGGAAAGGATCCTGTAACATGGATACTACAAATGGAGCAATATTTTGATCTCCATAATGTGCAAAACACAAAAAAGGTACACATTGCACCTTTACATTTAGAACAAAATACATTTGTATGGTATTGATGGCTTTTCTCCCGTAAAAAAATTGTCAGTTGGTCAATTTTTACGGAGGAAATGATAGCACATTATGAGGATACAAAGAGAAACACCTTCTTTAGCCAATTGATAAATCTCAAAAATTGAATATAAAGGTAATTGATGTTCCAGAGGAACATAGGATTTTTCTCTTCATAGGTACTTTAAAGGATAAAATACAACATGAAGTTCACGTTTTGGAACCTGATTCATTGGAGAAGGCATTCAGGTTGGCAAGAAAAATTGAATGTAAAATCATGGCGACAAGGAAGCCTACCACTCACTTCTATAAAGAAGGAAGTGTTGCTATGCCTAGATTTCCACAACCTACAAGGTTGACACCAAAACAATTGGAAAAAAAAAGAGAAAAATGGCTTTTCTATAGTTGTGATAGAAAATACACTAAAGGTCATAAGTGTGCTAAGAAGAAATTATTTTACATAGATTGTGAAGAGGAAGAAGAAAATGAACAAGAAGAGGATATACACCAGGAACCAACCCTAGAAGAGGAAGAAATGAGTCTGATCATATCGTGTAATGCATTGGCAGGAATTACCACTCCTCAAACTCTCAAGATAGAAGGACATATCAAGAAGAAAAAGGTAATAGTGTTGATTGATTCAAGTAGTACCCATAATTTATTCATTGTAAGGTAGCCAAGGAATTGAATTGTTTCCTATACCCAACACCAGAATGTCAAGTGATGGTTGCAAATGGAGGAACTATAAATTGCTCTGGAAAATGCCATAATATCAAGCTAACCATGGGGGAATATGTATTGACTAGTCCAATGCTTGCCATTCCTATGGGAGGTGCCGATGTTGTACTAGGAGTACAATGGTTACAATCTTTGGGGACGGTAGCTTTTAATTTTCAAGAACTTTTCTTGAAATTTTTTTCAGAAGGAAAGGAAGTCGAATTACGGGGTATTGCAGGGAAGCCAGGAAGGATAATAAGCTCTAATGTCATGACAAAGCTTCTAAAGAAAGAGCAACGAGGCGTAATTGCACAATTATGCTCACTAGAAGTTCCAACATCAAAATCATCTATTTCTGCAGATCTCCAACAAGTCTTGGACAATAATTCCAAGGTGTTTGAAACTCCCAAAGGACTCCCACCTATTCGTGATCATGATCATGCTATTCATTTGATTCCAGGAAGTTTTCCTCCAAACATCAGGCCTTATAGATATCCTTACTTCCAAAAGAGCGAAATTGAACATATGATTGCAGAAATGTTAGAGGCGGTATAATTCAACCTAGTCAAAGTTCTTTCTTTGCTCCTGTAGTATTGGTACACAAGAAGGATGGATCATGGCGAATGTGTCCGGATTATAGGGAGCTCAATAAGCTCACCATTAAAGACAAATTTCCCATTCCTGTGATTGATGAATTATTGAATGAATTACATGGAGCAATTTATTTTACCAAGTTGGATCTTCGTTCAGGATATCATCAAATTAGAATGAAGACTGAAGATATTCCGAAAACAACATTTTGAACTCATGAGGGTCATTATGAATTTTTGGTCATGCCTTTTGGCCTTACCAATGCACCTTTTACATTTCAAGGATTGATGAATTCCATTTTCAAACCCTTCCTTAGAAAATTTGTGCTAGTATTTTTTGATGATATACTAATCTACAGCAGGTCTTGGAAGGATCATCTTGAACATGTTGACAGGGTGCTCAAACTATTGCAGGAGAAACAATTATATGCAAAAAACATCCAAATGTTTCTTTGGAGTACAATAGGTGGAATATCTGGGTCATATTGTATCTCATGAGGGTGTTAAGGTAGACCCTAACAAAATTAAAGCCATTAAGGAATGGAAAGTCCCCACAACCATAAAGCAGTTGCGAGGATTTCTCTGGTTAATAGGGTATTATTGCAAGTTTCTTAAGAATTATGGGAGAATAGAAACACCTCTAACAACATTATTGAAGAAAGATGCTTTTTCATGGACTCCTAAAGCAACTAAGGCCTTTGAACATCTTAAAGAGGCAATGTGCCTAGCACCGGTCTTAGCTACGCTAGACTTCACAAAAACCTTTATCATGGAATGTGATGCCTCAGGAAATGGAATTGGTGTTGTTTTAATGAAAGAAGGAAGACCCATTTCTTTTTAAAGTCGTCCAATCAAAGGAAAGTATTCACAGAAACCTATTTATGAGAAGGAAATGTTAGAAATACTGCATGCACTAAAGAAATGGTGAACTTACCTAATGGGAAGACACTTCAAGGTAAAAACTGATCATGATAGTCTTAAACATTTTTTGGAACAAATACTATCTTCAGAAGAGCAGCAAAAATGGGTCACAAAGATGTTGGGTTATGACTTTGAAATAATCTACAAAAAAGGGAAGCTAAATGTTGTTGCAGATGCACTCTCAAGAAAGAATGAAGAGGTGGAAGCATTGCTTTGTACCATTTCTATTATCCAACCAGATTGGATAACTGAAGCAAGAGATGAATGGAAGAAGGACAAAGATGTATGGATACTCATTCAAAAGTTGCAGCAAGATCCTAGTACATCTGATACATTTAGTTGGAAAATGATTCCTTATGGTACAAAGATCGCTTATATCTTTGTAAGAATTCCCAACTAAAACAAAAGATTCTTCTGGAATTGCACACTTCTCCTTTAGTAGGACACTCAGGATTTTTAAAAACTTACCACAGGGTGAAGAAAGAATTTTTTTGGGATGGCCTTAAATCTGATATTCGAAAGTTTGTGGCGGAATGTTTGGTTTGCCAGCAGAATAAAGTGGAAACAATTAAGACCCCAGGACTTCTACAATCTTTATCCATTCCAAGTCAACGTTGGGAGGAGATTTCAATGGATTTTATCACAGGTTTACCTAAGTCCGAAGGAAAGAGTGTCATCATGGTGGTAGTTGATACACTTACCAAGTATCCACACTTTTGTGCATTATCTCATCCATTTAAGGCAAGTACAGTTGCTACTACATTTATGGATAGAATTCAAAAGCTACATGGAAGCCCAAGGGTTATTGTGAGCGACAGAGATCCCATTTTTACTGGAAATTTTTGGACGGAGTTATTTTCTTGTTTGGGTATTCAATTAGCTCATAGCTCATCTTATCATCCTCAATCTGATGGTCAAACTGAGATAGTAAATAAATGTTTGGAAGGATATCTTCGTTGTTTTGTATTTGATAAACAAACACAATGGGTCAAGTGGTTACCTCTCGCTGAATGGTGGTATAACACTTCCTTCCAATACTGCAGCAAAAATTACCCCATTTATGGCACTTTGTGGATATCATCCACCATCCATCACATCATCTTTAAGAGAAAATTCGAAGGTTCAAGCAGTGGAATATCACATAGAGTATCAACAAGAAGTTTCCAACTCTTAAAGGATAACCTGAATTTGGCACAAAATCGAATGAAACAATAGGAAGATCAACATCGCAGCGAGAGAAATTTTGATGTAGGAGACTGGGTATTTTTACGGCTACAACCATACAAAAAAATGTCCCTCAAGCAAGCTAAGAAGGATAATAAATTATCGCCAACATATTATGGTCCTTACAAGGTGTTGCAAAATATTGGTACTATGGCATACAAATTGGAGCTTCCCGCTTCTTCACGAGTGCATCCAGTTTTCCATGTTTCATGCTTAAAGAAGGTTATAGGTGAAAATCTAACAGTTCAAACAATATTGCCAGAAATTGATGAGGAAGGAAAAATCATATTGGAACCTAAAGTGGTCACGGAAACAAGAACTCAACAGCTATGGAATCAATCAATTTCAGAGTATCTCATAAAGTGTAAGAACTTACCCACTAAAGATTCTACATGGAACGATGAGAATTTTATACAGAAGCACCCAGAGCTACTCAAGCATCGAGGACAACACTTTTTTTAAGGAGAGGGGCATGTTAGGCCCCTATATTACAAATATAGTCCCTTATTTTTGTTAGCGTAACCCCCTTATTGTTATTATTGTACCCTTGTAAGCCCCATATTGTTATTATTGTGCCCTTAAATTAATATTATTAGGTCGGCTAGGATTACATTGTGGCCCCACTAGGATTACATTATGGCCCCATGGACTCCTATATATAGAAAGGAGGTTTTGTAATTTGTATTATCCAAGAATTTTTCATTAATATAATGTATTGGAGGTTGACCCTGTTAGTTCCCAAATCCACCTTAGGCTGAAATAAGGTAGAAGAAGGACAACACCAAACCACGCTCAGCCTCGTAGCTAGCCCTATGAGGACAGGAGAGGGCTCTCTCCGGGTCAATCTCAATGAAAATATTCAAAGGGGATTGAGATGACTAAAACAACAACTGATCTTAGGCTAGATAAAAAAATAGGAGGGTTTTATTTTTATTTTTAAGGGTTTTTGTTGGAAAAAGGGAAAAACAATTTTGGGCTTGGGGATGAGGCCAAATTCTTGCAGAGTTCAAGTTGGGGCAAGGTAGGCAGCGGCTTTGATGTCTTAGATCAAATGAATGGATTGAAAATAATTCTGAGGAGTTGAAGAGGGAAAGAGAGTGCAAGGATCCTCTTCAAACTGACGAAAACATGTAAAACTAAACAAAATTTTAAGGCAGAGCACCAGCAAACTAATGAATTCTACCTCAATTACTCATTTGTTTAATTCAGAAGCAAAGAGAAGGGAAATGGCATACATATAAAATTAATGAAACTTACAATAACATGGAGAGAAACATCATCAAAACTCAGAAGCCACAAGGATCCCAACAAGTGCTGCAAAACTCTGGTCTTTCCTTTGCCAAAAATCTGAAATGAATATACAATGAGGTGCCAAAATTTTCCCAAGTATCCAACCCTGAAATTGCCTCAAAAGATACAATATATAGACCATCCTAACCCCTTCCCATGCCTCTAGGGGTCGAGCTCATCCTTCTAGGAGCTGTTTCAACCAATTCTAAACATGGAGCTAAAATCTAGGCAGCCAAACAACTTGCCTCTATATGCTAGGAAACTGATCCATTCACTTAATTTTCACTTTTTAGTGAATGAATCCTCTAGAACAAGTAAAAACATGCCAAATTTACATCATGGTTACCAAATTACATCATGGTAGGTCAATCATCACATGAAAAAGTAAAACTAGCCAAAACTGGGCGAATTTCTGAGCTGAAAAGTGAAATTTGGGCAAAATTCCTCTATGCGTCGATCCCAAATTCTCTATGCGTCGCGCCATTTTGACCCTGTTTTTGGGGCACTTCCCGAAGTCCAAATTGAGCTCATGATAGCTCGTTGGAAATCGATAGATGTATTCTATCCAACCGAAGTCGAATTTTTCAATTTGGATGTCATTTGCCCCTCCAAAACTGCAATCTCCCAAGACTGGTTCCTGCTGGTGCAAAAAGTGGCAGAAAGGCCATTTTTGGAGTGTTTTTGGCCCTTTAAGCAGCCCAGAATTTGATGAAATGCTTCATCCATTCCTAAACATACATAATATAACATGAAAAACCCAAAAATTCAAATTTTTCCTCCAGAAGATGTCCCAATCATAAGTGCGCATCGTGTGGCGCGACGCGTCGGGCGGAAAAACCTGTTTTGCAACCAAAATTTTCAAAATGACAAAATCTTCTCCAAATTTGCTGAAATTTGGAGTGAAGTTCTCCCATCATGTCTCATGCTCTGCCAAGGAAGCTTCAGCCAAGATTCAGAGCGGATCCGGCCTTTTCCGACGTTTTAGTGCTCTTCTCAACCTCGCCTTCAAGATATTCATTTTTGCTCTGCAAACGTGTGTGCGGGCCCAATAGTGATTCTTCATATGTCTGAGCATGTCTTTGTCCCTATTGGACTTCGCCAAGAGCTTCTCCAGATGAATTTTGACGTGCATAAGGCAAGTCTCTCGCTCAACTGGTGTCATGTCACCTGGTCTCTTTCGGGCCAGTTCTCGGTCTTCACGGATTTTCCGCAACTCTATGAGTGTCTGCTGATCCTCCAGTTGTTTATTCCACTGCTCCAAGTAATTTATAACCCACTGAGCTCTCTACAATTTCTCGGTCAGTGTGCTGATCTCAACTTTCTGCTCCTGGATTATCTCTTTCAGTTTTGAGCTGGGAGAGCTCGCATCAACATCGATGAGTATAAAATCAATGTCTTGGCCTCCTGAAGGGCCCTCATAGTGCATAGGCCTCTTGCCTCTGTCCTGAACCTGTACCTGTGATGATGTCAAAGGCGAGACCCCTTCCACCCCTGGTGGAGATAGTACTCGTCGCGCTATTGCAAATAAGGCTCTCTGGCCTCTCTGATATGTCACACACACTGGAGCACTAATAGGCTCAGTCTCAGGAACCTCAAACTGATTTGAAGGCTCTGCCTCATCATGAACAATCTCGGGAGGAGGCTGGGGGGCTGCAAAGAAGTCACGAGAGATGAACTCATCCCATGTGATGCCCTGCAAACCAAGCTGATGTACCACAATGATTTTGATGAGCGCGTAATGATAAATGTTGTTATGCTGCTGCTTTGGAGTCTTCCTCTACACAAGGGTAGTCATACGCTCTATGTTTCGGCACATGAAGTATGGAACATTCATCATTCGCACTCTCGTGAAATGCATCAAAATTCTGATATGATATGCATAAAGGCGCGAGAATCTACCCTCGCAGCTGAAGTATCTAATGATGAGCTTCATTAATGGCGCATAAGACTCCTTCAGAAACCGGAACGGGAAAAATCTGCTCAACTGCCTCAAATATACCGGCTTGATGTAAGGCTCATAATATGCTCTATCCAGCTGCTGTCTCTTATTCCACTCCTCACCAATGTTCGGTATCCCGGTCGCATCAGAAATGGTCCCTGGTGTCCAAGTGAAGTTCACTCCAGCGAGATTTACATGACCATCCCGCAAATGTAGGACAAATAAGTGAACCAACTCCGGATGGTGCTGAATCTGAGATATCATCTCACAATGCCGAAAACATGAATGTTGCTGAAAGCATGTCATTGCAAGCGGGCAGGCCTGCAATTGAGCCAAATAAGTGGGCTCGTCTCTGACGTGCCTGCCACTCTTATGAGACCTCCTCGGTACATTTATCTCTGCGGTTGAATCACTGTCTTGCTCATATCCCTGCTCATATGATGAATTTGTTTCTGACATGGTGCTGAAAACAAGGTATTTGACAAATATATGATGATATATGTATGGTGAAAACAAGAGTTTTGGTGTATGCTTTAATGCCAATATGTGCCACATATAATAAGGTGCTATGAAGAAAAATCACAGTGGGAAAAGGACTGTCAAATGAGATATAAGTGTGAGGACAATCACTGTTTGGGGAATTTAGGGATTTGGGGATTTATAAGTGATGTGGAATAGGTGATAGTGATGGGGGGTAGTTTAGGAATAAGAGTCAATGAAATGGCAACATATATGTGAAATCAAGGACAGAGAGGCAGTACTCGAATGTTGTAGAAATTGGGCTTTTTCAATGGATAGTGAATGATAGGGTTTGAGGCTTACCACATGGGAACAAAAGGGAATGAGGGATATGGGATAGTGGTATGACAGTGTGACAGTAAGAGTAGTAATACCAATGATAACAATGACAAGGGCACAAATGAAAATTGAATGAGAGCTTAAGCACCAAAGTTCAACTTTTATCACCTCTTTTCAAACCCTTGGGAGCAGATGGCAATATAGGTATAGGGTTCATTCTTACACCAATTAGACTCTTGAATTCCTCCTCTTCAACATGCAGCAAACACACCCTGAAATAAATGAACAGGCTTTGTCAACTTACTTGGAGGCAAATGAACCTAATTGAAATGAGTTTTGATGAAGGAAGATAATTTTCGGCCTTTGGGGTTCTGTGCACCGCGCGCAAGCCCAATGCGCCGCGCTCAATGGGTGCGCCGTGCCCTTTGGAAATTTACACTGCATGTCTCAGCTCTATGCGCCGCGTCGTGCCTATGCGCCTCGGCCTATCCCAATGCGCCGCGCGCAACTTAACACACACAGTCAGCCTTTCTCAAAACACAGTTTGGTCTTGAACTTTCAAACTCGACTTGTCTATGAGATTTTCTGAATGCCTCTTGATGTAAATGAATAAATAACCTTGAGAAATATCTTGAAAAGAGATGGTTTTGATTTTTACTTCGTCAAAACCCATTTTGTAATGTTTTTTACCTTTGGCACTTTTCATTTAATACAACTTTTTATTTTTGCTTCTTCACTGACTTTTTGAGCTTTGAATGATGAAATTGGTTGATTTTTTGTAGGGATGTTGGCGTTGAACCTTGGCAAAGGAAAACCAGATTTTACATGGTGAATTACATCATGGTAATAAGATACATTTTATTACAAATTTTTTTTTTGACAATTTCTTATTCAAAACAGAGTTTTGAACAAGAAATGTCCTTGAGCATGTTTGTTGATAAAAAATTTTAACTGAAAACTTGTTGAAAACCTCCTCATGGCCTGCGAGAATTATTCAAAATTTCGAAAGACCAAAACCTAGACCTAGAAACTAAAATGACTCTTTTTGACCAAAACAGCTTCTATGACTGTAAATGACATGAACTGATCTTTGATGAATTTTGAGAAATTAGACCAACCCAGCAGGTACAATCGTGAGGGAAAATGAATGAACAAAGCCCTTCCGTCAGACAATGGCATGCCCCTAACGAAATGCAGATGAATGAGAAGAATGGGACACCTAAACAATGAAATGAAATAAGAGAAATGATCCCTGACGGAGGGCTGTAAAGAACGACTCTAACATTGGCTCCAATGGGGATGGTAGCTCCTTGGAGGTGCCAAGAATGGCAGATCTTTGGGAGAGAAGACCAGTGCCTTCGTCCATTGGGCTATGGAATCGATTATTTTGACAAAATAACTTAAGACCGTTGACTAAATTTATTTGACTGAAAGTTTAACTTAAACTGACTCAACCTTTAAAACAGAAATGACTGAACCAAACCGACTAAACAGACTCAAATGAAAACTGAAATCCTTCTTTAGAATTATAGCCTTCACTTCGGGCTCCAGACTGAAGAAAATATTACAGTGCACACTTACAATGAAATTGAAATACATGATATGTACAATGACAATGATCAACAGAAAACATCTTAGAAATGGTACCGCTTGAGCAGCCGGCCATTGACCGGCCCCCCTGGACAGTCTTCACCGTTCATCTCCTTCAAAAGAAAGGCGTTCTGACCTCGGTATGATGCAATCTTGAATGGACCTTTCCAGAGGTTTTCAAACTTACCATGTTTACCTTTGTCCTCATTCCTAGCATCCCACTTCAGTACCACTTCCTCCAACTGGAATTTATCCGCCTTCGCTTTCCTGTCATAGATCTGTTTGATTCTCTCCTGCAACTTAAATGTATTCTGGAAAACCTCTTCTCTCGTCTACTGCAAATGAATCATCTGATTTATCCTTCTCTGCATATGGCTTTCTTCACTACCAGCCTCCTGAAGAATCTTGACCACTGGAACAGCAAGTGATGTAGGAAAGATTGTATCTACTCCATAAACTAATTCGAAGGGGGACATACCAATAGACTTCTTTTGACTTACCCGATCAACCCATAGCGCATTCACCAGCTTCTTATGCCAACTTTTCTTATTGATGTCCAGCAACTTTTTAATGATATTGACTAGAGACTTATTGGAAGATTACGCCAAACCATTTCCTTGCGGATGATAGGTGGTTGAATGTCCCAAAATAATTTTATACTTAGCACAAAACTCAATCATCTTTCTTGATTTAAAAGCCGCTGCATTATCTGTAATCAATTTACTCGGGAAACCAAAACGAGACAAAATGTTGTTCTCAAGGAAGGAAATAATTACCGAATCGGTGGCTTGTCTTGTAGGAACTGCTTTAATCCATTTCGTAAAGTAATCGGTGGCTGTTAGAATCCATCTATGCTATCCTGAGGAAGGAGGATGGATTTCCCCAATGAAATCCAAACCCCATTGTTGGAAAGGGGCGCTTACCTCAATAGGCTTGAGTGGAAATGGCTGTAATTTCTATCTTCTTTTGAAAATCTGGCACTCATGGCAGCCTTTGACTGTTTTATAGACATCAAAAAACAATGTCGGCCAATAGTACCCTGCTCTCAAAATCTTATTGGCAGTTGTCTTCCAAAAATGATGACCGCCACAATCTCCTTTGTGGAAATCTTCCATTACCTTCTTCGCTTCTTCCTCCACCAAAAAATTCAATAACACACCACCCGGATCTTTCCAAAAAAGTGCAGAATTCAAAATGAAAAATTTTGCAGCTTTGAGTTTCAATGTTCTACCTTTGTTTCTAGTCATGCCGGGCGGTGATGAAAAATTTTGAAGAACAAAGATGATATCTGAATACCATGGGGAATCAACAAACATTTTTGATACCTGAAGAGGCGAATTATCCTCATCCTCATCAGACATAGAAGCAATCAGATTTATGTCTAATGCATGCAAATTCGATTCAGTCATAAGCTTCGCCAGCCCCTGTCCCTTGATCAGTTTCGTGGGCCTTATTTCCACATCATATTCCAGCAAAGCTGCGATCCACTTACCACGTCTTCCTTCCGGATCAGTCTGTACTAAAACATCTTTCACAGCAGCATTAGGAACATAAGCTAAAATATGGGAATGTAAAATGTATACCCGGAAATCCTTCAATGCCTTTACCAGTGCCAAAGCTTGCTTCTCAATGATGTTGTATTTCAAGGTTGCATCTCTAATAGTTCGACTGAAAAATGCTATAGGCTTCTCATGTCCATATTTTTTCTACATTAACACAGCTGCCATGGTATGTTCCGAAGCGAAGAAAAACAAAATAAAGTCTTGGGTGTAATCCGGGCTGATTAACACCGGAGCTGAAGATAGTGCCAACTTCACCAAATTAAAGGACTTTACCACATCTTCAGTCCACTTCACTTGGCTGTCCTTTTTCAACATATTTGTTATTTCTCTCAAATGTTCTGCAAGGTTTGGGACAAAACGGCGCAAGAAGTTCATCTTACCATTAAAAGACTGAATCTCTTTCTTGTTCCTGGGAGGGTCAATTTTCTGGATTGCTTCAACATGTGCTGGATCAATACGAATGCCATCTTTGGAAATAATGTGACCAAGTAATTTACCTTCATCCATGGCGAATATGATCTTCTTAGGATTAAGCGAGACACCATATTTTCTGCACTTCTGAAAAACAACCTTCAAGTGATACATATGCTCTTCATCTAAATTGGAAAAAACCGTCAAATCATCAAGGTATATAACAAGGAAAACATCTTTTTCATTCGCAAAAGCCATGTCCATTGCCCACTGGAAAGTTGCACCAGCATTCTTCAAACCAAATGGCATCTTGGCATAGTGGAATGTTCCCCACGGAGTTGTGAATGCTATTTTTTCGCGGTCATCCTCATGAACCAAGATTTGGTTATATCCAGAATAACCGTCGAGTAGTGACATCTGAGATGCACCCACTACTCGTTGCAATATATGCTCCATCTTAGGCAATGGATAATTGTCCTTCAATGACACCTTGTTCAAATTTCTGAAATCAATACACAACCGAATCTCACCTGTCTTTTTCCGCACTAGCACTAAATTGGAAATCCAATCAGAAAATCTGATGGGAACAATGATTCCTGCTTTGTACAACCTGTTTACTTCCTTATCAATCGATGGCAGAAATTTTGGATTGATTCTTCTTAGCTTTTGTCTGAAAGGCTTCTGATTAGGCTTAATAGGGATAGTATGCTGGATGATATTAGTGTCATACATCTTTAAATCTGAGTAATCCCAAGCGAAAGAATCAACAAATGAAGACAACAAACTCACATATTTAGATCTTACCTCCGGTGACAATGATTTGGATAACTTCACCATTTTGGGGTGTTCGGCTGTCCCAATATTTACATCCTCAACTCCTTTTTCAGTCGGTCGTAAAATTGGCTTCTTGGCCACATCATCCTAATCGAAGAGTTCTTCTAAAGGTATCAAATATTTAGGAATAATGTTATCTTTCAGCTGCAACACCTCCATTTGATTTACTTGAACATCATCACCATTATCATATTCTACATCGATTGAGGTATCTTTGAACTTACCTTTACTTTGCAGAAAATCATTAATCTCATCATCATCTTGGAAAACTTGCCAACATCTCTAATTATCCAGGACGGTAGGACGGTGCTTCACATGGATTTCGAACTTATTACTTGAATTCATTGGGATCTTCAAGTTACTTGCTGCCTTAGCAAGTGCATCTGCAATTCCATTTTGAATGTGAGGAATACAAGTCAAGGTATAATCTGAAAACTGCTTCAAAATATCAAGGACAACGTTCAGGTAAGCTCGCATCCGAGGATGTTTTGTTTGATATTCACCCTTTACCTGCTTAATCACCAATTCAGAGTCACCATAGACTGCAATTCTCTTAGCATTCAGCTTTCTAAGAATCTTTAGGCCAGTAATCAGAGCTTCATACTCAGCCTCATTGTTTGAACAATCAAATGCTAATTTGTAAGAACATACCCGTACATTGCTCGGTACCTTATTTGGAGCGGAAAAAGGATTGCGTACCCAAATACCAATCCCAGCATCATCATTGCCCACTGCACCATCGAAATCCATGGTCCATAGACCCTCTTCATCATCCTCTAAGTGCTGAAATTGTGCTAGCTCTGTTTTTCCTGCTTGTTGTCCACTATCTTTAGCTGATTGCTCAACTGTGCTTTCCGGCTTTTGCCTTTCTTTCTGCAAAACTTCTCTGAAATTCTCGGTAATCTCTGGAATATCTTCTGCTTTAACTAACTGAATATCTACATCATTGAAACTATCGGTAAACAAAACAAAAGACTCTAGATCTGTATGTACATAATTAATAAGATGATTGATCGGTTTCTCCTTGGTTGTAATCATATACTTCATTTTTTGTTCCCGATACAATTTTCTCATTTGGCCAAACACGGGAATCTTTGCATAGGAAAAATATAATTGTAATGTCCCTTTCAATTTTTCTCCCCAAGATCTAGAAAGCAACATACCAAATCTTGGAGGAATGTCTTCTACAACAACATCCATTAAAACATTCTTTGTAGGAATCTGATCCAAACTAACAACCAAGTCTTTAATGAGCCCAATACATCTCACTCTACTAGAATCAAATGAATAAAGATCATGGTACCTCCTGGTAATTTCTAAACCCAAATTTTCCATGATTTCTTTCGGCATAAGATTATGGGAAGCACCGGAATCGAACATGGCATTATGCAATACAAACTCATGCAATCGAAGACTGATATAAAAAGGAGGCACTTCGCTGTTCGGAGACTCACCATCTAAAGCTGGTCCAAATATCAGTTCCGGTTGATCATCTTCAATATTCACCATATCAGACATGGGATCGAAATTCAAAATTTTGGAAACTTGACCTTTATAACTGATGTTCCTCATTAGTTCGGTCAAGGGAATGGATACCTTTAATTTTGAAATCTCATTCTCCAAACTAAAGGCTGAAGTCTTCTCGATCTCTTTGGCTGGAACATATTTCTTTTCAACCTTGTCCTTCGATGTAATTGGCTGATTTGATTTTTCTGCTGATGATGACTTGGTGGCAGCGGGATCAACTATCTCTTTTGCTTTCTTTTGTGCAACAGGTGAATCGTTTTTAGGTGCTGAAACTTCCTTTCTCTTCTGAATTGGATTTACTGGTACATCTCTATTTCTGAGAGAATATTGCTTCTGCTGGGCTGACAATGTATTCATATAACCTCTTTGATACTCATCCGACTCTTCCTCAAGAGCAGCATCATTAGCCAAGATAAAATCCTCATCTTTTTGTACCGCTGAACTTTCTGCATACTCATCATCTTCAGTGAAATCATCAGGAGTAAAGAAATGATTTTCCTCCCCTACTACATCATCTTCATCATCTGAATCCTGACCAACAAAATTTTGCTGAAGAGGTGTCTTTACTTGCTGCTGGACTGCTGGTTCTTGTGCTCGCTGTTCTCATTGTTTGATCCTGAATTGTGGCTGCTGCTGACCACGGAAGTTGGGATTTGGAATCTGCGGTTCGGGCTTATCAAGGGTGAACCTTTCGAACATTTTTTCCACTTTGCAAAGTATCTGATCTGTAGATGTAGAAGCTTCTTCCTTTATCGCAACTTTCTTCTCTCCTTTCAATCTAGCTCTCTTATCATTCAAATTTGCCTCAACACTCACGAAAATCTTCTGCATGTCCTCTAAAGTGGGTGGATCTCTATCTCGTAATGAATAGGCCATCTCCGGATCAAAACCATCTGGGAATTTTAACAAAGCTGATTTTTTAGAAGGCCTCAAGCCATCAGGAATTGCATTATAAACCGCATTAAATCTGATAATATAGTCTTGGACGGACTCACCCGGATTGCGCTTGATCTTGGTATACTCAGAAGTGATTTGAAGCGGATATTTTTTCATTTCCCACCGATCTAGAAACTGTCTCTGAAGCTCTTCCAATGTATTAATACTTCTGGGCTGCAAAGCTCTGAACCATTTACGTACCTCACCTCCAAAAGTTTGCACAAATAATCTCATGGAGACATTCTCTTCATCAATTTCATGGAGGTCCAAAAATTCTGTCATTCTGTCAATATGCTGCTGAGTGGGCACACTTTGAGGAGTACCATAAAACAAAGGAATTTTACTCTGATAATCAGCGGGCATGGGATCCAAGTTCGCTGGCAAAACAAGAGGTGCGAATCTAGCAACCATTGCTCTTGGTGGATTTATGATCTGTCTTGGAGAAACGGGTGGAGAAGGAGCAGTAGGTGTACGAGGTGTATGTGGTGGAGATGGAGGAGGAACTACTGCTGATTGCTGATCAGAAATGGATGGTTGTACGGGAATGGTAGGAGTGAAAGAAGGTTCAGCGCAAACTTGTGAATCAGATGTAATTACTGATGGACCAAGAGTTTCAGAAGCGGACTCTATGAATTCATGGATATTCGTTGCCACAATAGAGTTCTGAAGATTCAAAATGTAACTATCAATTGATCTATTGGCCTGTTCAATCTCAAGATACTTGATAAACTCAGGATTTATGACGGTAGAACTAGTAGCACTTTCAGATTTAGTCTCAAACAATGACAACTCGAACCGATCGTCAAACTCAATATCTTCAATGAATTTAAATATAGTAGGGTATGAATGAGATTTAAACAAAGGGACCATGGGACTTTCTCGACGGAGGATTCTTGAAATTAGATTGGTATTCTCATACACTAGAGGCAGATCAGGATCAGGATGTGATCTAGTATGTCTTCTGGAAGCCAGTGTGTTGATCTTATTCAAAAATCAAAGGACAAAACCGATCTATTCAGCCTATCAAATTCTAGAATCAATCACCCAAACATCTAGAATGATGTAATATACTGGGGTAATTCACAAATCAAATTCCATTAGAGCTAAGCAATTAAGTAGGCAGTTTATCTACTTCAGCAGCCAAGGTAAAAGCGTTTAAAACTGCACAGCATGACTTAATTCAATCTGTGTAACTTATGGAAACAAATAACATCAAAAAATCAAACCATTTTCTCCCAGATGTGTTGTACTATATTGGTTAAGAAATCCACCTTGGTGAAATAGCGGAAAGGACACTTGCAAATGTGCTTTCAGCCTGTGTCCTTCTCTGGGGGCAGGAAAAGTCTCTAGGGTCAATCTCAATGAAAATATTCAAAGGGGATTGAGATGACTAAAACAACAACTGATCTTAGGCTAGATAAAAAAATAGGAGGGTTTTATTTTTATTTTTAAGGGTTTTTGTTGGAAAAAGGGAAAAACAATTTTGGGCTTGGGGATGAGGCCAAATTCTTGCAGAGTTCAAGTTGGGGCAAGGTAGGCAGCGGCTTTGATGTCTTAGATCAAATGAATGGATTGAAAATAATTCTGAGGAGTTGAAGAGGGAAAGAGAGTGCAAGGATCCTCTTCAAACTGACGAAAACATGTAAAACTAAACAAAATTTTAAGGCAGAGCACCAGCAAACTAATGAATTCTACCTCAATTACTCATTTGTTTAATTCAGAAGCAAAGAGAAGGGAATGGCATACATATAAAATTAATGAAACTTACAATAACATGGAGAGAAACATCACCAAAACTCAGAAGCCACAAGGATCCCAACAAGTGCTGCAAAACTCTGGTCTTTCCTTTGCCAAAAATCTGAAATGAATATACAATGAGGTGCCAAAATTTTCCCAAGTATCCAACCCTGAAATTGCCTCAAAAGATACAATATATAGACCATCCTAACCCTTTCTCATGCCTCTAGGGGTCGATCTCATCCTTCTAGGAGCTGTTTCAACCAATTCTAAACATGGAGCTAAAAACTAGGCAGCCAAACAACTTGCCTCTATATATGAGAAGCCAAAGTCAATCACTTAATTTCACTTTTAGTGAATAGAATCCTCTAGATATAGTAAAAACATGCCGTTACAACAATAGCTCCAAATTACATCATGGTAGGTCAATCATCACAGCGAAAAAGTAAAACTAGCCAAAGAAAATTTGGAAGAATTTCTAAGCTGAAAAGTGGTGGGCAGAATTCTTATGCGTCAACGCCCAAATTCATGCATGTCACCCAGCCTATTTTGGGGGCATAGAAGTCAATATGAGCTCGTCCAACATCTGATTTTGAAGCCCCTATATGTATGCTATCCAAATCAAGTATAATTTTTCAATTTGGATGTCATTTTCCCCTCCAAAACTGCAATCTCCCAAGACTGGTTCCTGCTGGTGCAAAAAGTGGCAGAAAGGCCATTTTTGGAGTATTTTTGGCCCTTTAAGCAGCCCAGAATTGGATGAAATGCTTCAGCCATTCCTAAAAATACATAATATATCATGAAAAACCCAAAAATTCAAATTTTTCCTCTAGAAGATGTCCCAATCATAAGCGCGCGTCAGGTGGCGCGACGCGTCGGGCGGAAAAACCTGTTTTGCCACCAAAATTTTCAAAATGACAAAATATTCTCCAAATTTTCTGAAATTTGGAGTGAAGGTCTCCCATCATGTCTCATGCTCTGCCAAGGAAGCTTCGACCAAGATTCGGAGCGGATCCGGCCTTTTCCGACATTTTAGTGCTCTTCTAAACCTCGCCTTCAAGATCTTCATTTTTGCTCTGCAAACGTGTGTGCGGGCCCAATAGTGATTCTTCATATGTCTGAGCATGTCTTTGTACCTATTGGCCTTCACCAAGAGCTTCTCCAGATGAATTTTTACGTGCGTAAGGCAAGTCTCTCGCTCAACTGGTGTCATGTCACCTGGTCTCTTTCGGGCCAGTTCTCGGTCTTCACGGATTTGCCGCAACTCTATGAGTGTCTGCTGATCCTCTAGTTGTTTATTCCGCTGCTCCCAGTAATTTATAACCCACTGAGCTCTCTGCAATTTCTCGGTCAGTGTGCCGATCTCAGCTTTCTGCTCCTGGATTATCTCTTTCAGTTTTGAGCTGGGAGAGCTCGCATCAACATCGATGAGTATAAAATCAGTGTCTTGGCCTCCTAAAGGGCCCTCATCATGCATAGGCCTCTTGCCTCTGTCCTAAACCTATACCTATGCTGATGTCGAAGGCGAGACCCCTTCCACCCCTGGTGGAGATAGCACTCGTCGTGCTACTGAAAATAAGGCTCTGTGGCCTCTCTGATATGTCACACACACTGGAGCACTAATAGGCTCAGTCTCAGGAACCTCGAACTAATTTGAAGGCTTTGCCTCATCATGAACAATCTCGGGAGGAGGCTCGGGGGCTGCAAAGAAGTCACGGGAAATGAACTCATCCCATGTGATGCCCTGCAAACCAAGCTGATGTACCACAATGATTTTGATGAGCGCGTAATGATAAATGTTGTTATGCTGCTGCTCCGGAGTCTTCTTCTGCACAAGGGTAGTCATACGCTCTATGTTTCAGCACATGAAGTATGGAACATTCATCATTCGCACTCTCATGAAATGCATCAAAATTCTGATATAATATGCATAAAGGCGCGAGAATCTACCCTCGCAGCTGAAGTATCTAATGATGAGCTTCATTAATGGCGCATAAGACTCCTTCAGAAATCGGAACGGGAAAACTCTGCTCAACTACCTCAAATATCCCGGCCTGATGTAAGGCTCATAATATGCTCTATCCAGCTGTTTTCTCTTATTCCACTCCTCACCAATGTTCGGTATCCCAGTCGCATCAGAAATGGTCTCTGGTGTCCAAGTGAAGTTCACTCCAGCGAGATTTACATGACCATCCTGCAAATGTAGGACAAATAAGAGAACCAAATCCGGATGGTGCTGAATCTGAGATATCATATCGCAATACCGAAAACATGAATGTTGCTGAAAGCATGTCATTGCAAGCGGGCAGGCTTGCAATTGAGCCAAAGAAGTGGGCTCCTCTCTGACGTGCCTGCCACTCTTATGAGACCTCCTCGGTACATTTAGCTCTGCGGTTGAATCATTGTCCTGCTCATAACCCTGCTCATATGATGAATTTGATTCTGACATGGTGCTGAAAACAAAGTGTTTGACAAATATATGCTGATATATGTATGGTGAAAACAAGAGTTTTGGTGTATGCTTTATTGCAAATATATGCCACATATAATAAGGTGCTATGAAGAAAAATCACAGTGGGAAAAGGACTGTCAAATGAGATATAAGTTTGAGGACAGTCACTGTTTGGGGAATTTAGGGATTTGGGGATTTATAAGTGATTTGGAATAGCTGATAGTGATGGGGGATAGTTTAGGAATAAGAGTCAATGAAATGGAAACATATATGTGAAATCAAGGACATAGAGGCGGTCCTCGAATGTTGTAGAAATTGGGCTTTTTCAATGGATAGTGAATGATAGGGTTTGAGGCTTAACACATGGGAACAAAAGGGAATGAGGGATATGGGACAGTGGTATGACAGTGTGACAGTAATAGCAGTGATACCAATGATAACAATGACAAGGGCACAAATGAAAATGGAATGAGAGCTTAAGCACCAAAGTTCAACTTTTATCACCTCTTTTCAAACCCTTGGGAGCAGATGGCAATATAGGTATAGGGTTCATTCTTACACCAATTAGACTCTTGAATTCCTCCTCTTCAACATGTAGCAAACACACCCTGAAATCAATGAACTTGCTTTGTCAACTTACTTGGAGGAAAATGAACCGAATTGAAATGAGTTTTAATGAAGGAAGATAATTTTTGGCCTTTGGGGCTCTGTGCGCCGTGCGCAAGCCCAATGCGCCGCGCTCAATGGGTGCGTCACGCCCTTGGAAATTTACACTGTATGTCTCGGCTCTATGCACCGCGTCATGCCTATGTGCCGCGACCTATCCCAATGCGTCGCGCGCAACTTAACACACACAGTCAGCCTTTCTCAAAACACAGTTTGGTCTTGAACTTTCAAATTCGACTTGTCTATGAGATTTTCTGAATGCCTCTTGATGTAAATGAATAAATATCCTTGAGAAATATCTTGAAAAGAAATGGTTTTGATTTTTACTTCGTCAAAACCCATTTTGTAATTTTTTTTACCTTTGGCACTTTTCATTTAATACAACTTTTTATTTTTGCTTCTTCATTGACTTTCTGAGCTTTGAATGATGAAATTAGTTGATTTTTTGCAGGGATGTTGGCGTTGAACCTTGGCAAAGGAAAACCAGAGCTTACATGGTGAAGTACATCATGGTGATAAGATACATTTTATTACAAAAACAAATTTTGACAATTTCTTATTCAAAACAGAGTTTTGAACAAGAAATGTCCTTGAGCATGTTTGATGATAAAAAATTTTAACTGAAAACTTGTTGAAAACCTCCTCATGGCCTGCGGACATTATTCAACATTTCAAAATACCAAACCCTAGACCTAGAAACTAAAATGACTCTTTTTGACCAAAACAACTTCTATGACTGTAAATGACATGAACTGATCTTTGATGAATTTTGAGAAATTAGACCAACCCAGCAGGTACAATCATGAGGGAAAATGAATGAACAAAACCATTCCGTCAGACAATGGCATGCCCCTAACGAAATGCAGATGAATGAGCGGAATGGGACACCTAAACAATGAAATGCAATAAGAGAAATGATCCCTGACGGAGGGCTGTAAAGACCGACTCTAACAGACCCCTCGAATTGGCTTATTTATAAGACGTTGATATCTCTTTTCTTCTATTTTTGGAGCTGGTTTCACAACAGATAATTTAAATATGTCCTTGAAGGTGACCTCCAAGGTCTACCAAGTTGGCAATATTTCACTGTCTCAAAAGGAGATGATATGGCCAAAGGTACAAAATGACAAAGCACGATTGTAAAGACTGTGGTGACTGTGAAAGACAGATCTATTATACCTTTGGAAAATCAGTGAGAGGGGAAGAAACTATGTTTTAAAGATCACCCACACTCAGAGATCTCAAAGGGGTTAAAGACATGAGTTCCAAACTTCATAATGTAGGCAAGAAACATTTTGACACTGATAGGGTAAAGGCAGGTCCCTCACAAATTGTTTTAAATAACTCACCCTTACTAAATAAGTTTAAAGAGATGTGTTAGTTTTCAAATGACAAAGAGGGCAAGTTTTAAGGTTTTGATATGATAGAATGGGTAAGAACAGAGTGTTAAATCATCAACAGGTCAAAGGAAATAAAATCCATCATATTAGTTACCTAAGAACAACAAAGAGGAAAGGTTGAGATGAGAAGAGATCATTTTTTTGTTTTAAAGTCACCTCCTGCAAAAGAAAAAGGGATATTAGTGATAAAGTGACAAGATAAAACTCAAAACATTAGCAAAGTGGGCTTCTAATTTTAATTTATTGTTCCAAGGGTATAAAAGCATCTCATTTGTCACTCAAGCTCATTTATCATTTACATAAGAGAGTGAAAGGTTTTCAAAGGGATATTTAGGGATTTCTGGAAAAATTCGGGCAGGAAAAACCAGGTGCTACGCTCCTGAAAAACCTCGCTACGAGCCTATGTGTGCATTCTTCAGAAAACATAACCCAGCATTGCATGCCTATGAAAGGATGCTCTACGTTTACAACATGCAGAATTGACCGACTGCTCCACCTGGTGTTGTGTTCTTGCACTACCCATTTACAACGCCTATCGAGGCCCAACATGCCCAAACTGCTACGCGTAGGGATGTTCAGAGGGGCCTGACAACTCATGCAGCTCTATCGGTGCTACGCACATGTACATTCAACACTACACTAAGACTTCTCGATAGGCCTGACTGCTACGCCCCTATGCTACGTCCTTCAGGCCGACCCTACAGCCGTGCAGTGACCCGACTGTTATGCTCAGGTGCCACGCGTTTAGCCAGGGAGCCCTTCAAGCCTGTGCAAGCCTCCAAATGCCTCAAAGCTCCTCAAATCCTTTGCTTGGTGCTTCATGAAGATTTTTATAGGAGGTATTTAGATGCCTTCCACCCTTTCATACTGTCTAAAAGGTAAAATTATAGAGAAATGTAAAGAAAAAACCCTAAAGGAAGAGAAAACCTAATTTCCCTACTAACAACATTGTTGTTTAAAGGGAACCCATCCATCTACATATTGAAGGCACACTGAAACAATTTTTCTAAGAAGCTACTCATTTGCCAAAACTATATCTCCATCTGGAAAATTAAGCTTCACACTACCAAGCCTTGACATTACTCTCTCCTCAGAATCCTACTCACCCTCTTCATATCATTTCATAAGTTTCAGGGTTTTGATTTCAAGGAAATGATAAAAGACAAAATGTCAAGAGAAGGCAGCAGTGACAGTGGCATGGGAGGCTAAAGACCTAGGGGACAATAAAGAAAGGGTGGAAGAGTAAATAGGTTTGAACCTTTGAACACCAAGGAGTTGATAGCCTCCCCTACAACAGTTGCATATTTCCAAGAGGTGGGTTGTTTTGATTTCTATGAAAGAGTACAAGGAGTCCAAAGTCACCCTGAGTTCACTAGAGTTTTTATCCTCAACCTCCATGACCATCAAGTGCATCTAGCTGGGGTAAATTTTGAGTTATCCACCAATACAATTGTTATGGCCACTAGGATACCTTGTATGGGAGAAAAATGGTTCAAGCAGGTAAATTTGGACCTGAGCCATTATCAACCTTTCTTGAAACCAAGATACCAAGCTAATTGAAAAACTATTTTTTCCTTTTCCCATTTGTTGGATAGATATCCCCCCTTAATGAATTTCAACATGAGTATTTTACATGCGAAGGGATGTTTTCTAGAATTTATTCCTACCATATAAGACTTCTTATGCACTTCACTAGGGCCAAGCTGCTACATTTACCCTATTACCTTTATAGAAGTATTGATAAGATGTCATACATTGTGCAAAAGAGACCTCGTTCACAAGAAATGCAGAGTATTTTTCACCATTCTCTTATCAAGATGATTGTGTTGCATCAATTAGAGCAATAGGGTATTCCATGCGAAGTGTTCATCGCCCATGACGTTTTCACAAATCCACAGCCTCTTCGTCTGCAAAATTTACCCTCATCATCTCATCCACTTTCCTCCATTCCTCCATCACCCCACACTAACCATGATTCATCCTCTCCACATGAATCCTCTCCCCAAGAAAACTTCTCGCCCTCATCTTCTCCTAAAGCATTAGAACAAGAAGAGAATGATGAAGAACAAGAAGAGAACAGTGAAAAAGAGGAAAATGACAGTCAAGAGGAAGAAACAAATGATGAGGAAGAGGAAATTGAAAATGAAGAAAGTGGTGATGATGAGGAAGAAACAAAGGACAGTGAAGAAGAAAAAAAAAATGATGAAAATGCAGAGGATAATGAAGAAGAAGAAAAAAATGAGGAAGAGAATGATGATGAAGATCAATAGACAGAGGCAAATTATGATGACAAAGGCAGTGAGAAAAACAGTGAAGAGGAAAGAGATAGTGGTGAAGAGGAGGCAGGTGCAGATGTTGATAAAGAGGAGGAAGAGAGTAGTGATGAAATAAATAGTGACAAAGAGGCCAACATTGGTAAAGATGATAACAATGAGGAAAGTGAAAAAGCTAAAGTTGGCATGAATAAAAATGAAAACAGTGAGAACATTACATAGGAAAGTAAAGAGGTTGAGGAAAATGAAGAAACTGATAAAGACACCTCTAACAGTGACCCCACAGAAAATGATAATGGCCATGATAATAATAAAGAGGAAGAAGGAGGCAGTGATGAAAAGGACAGTGACAAAGAGGCCATCAATGAAGAAGAGGATGACAATGCATAAAATATGGAAGAGGATGACAACGAAAAATATAATGACAGTAAGGACAATGCAGAGAATAAGGACATCAGTGACACTTATGAAACAAGCCTCAATCATGGAGATAGTGACAGAGATGAACAAAAATGAAGATGATAATTGTGCAGAAGGTCAAGAAGAGCCTAATGACAGTCATGAAAATAATGAAAAAACCATTATGACTGATAGCCCTAATAATAATGACAGCAATGACTCTATGAACCAAAAAATAAGTCAAGAGGTTGATGAGAGTGGTGAAGATCATAAAAATAATTCTAGCATGAAAGAAAATGAAAGTGAATCTCAAGAGGGCAGTCAAGAACACAATGCAGGAGACATAAATGCAAATATCATTGATGAAAAGAAATGCAGTCTTGAGATCAGTCATGGTAAGGGCATTCTAGTAAACAAATTTGAGTTTCTCCCTCTCACATATCAAAGAGGATCAAAGCTAGTGTTTTTTGCCTCCAAGAGGCAAGGGACCATGCCACCTTCTTCAGCTCAAAATATTTACAAGGGAAAACAAAAAATGGAGAAAGGTGAGAAGGTAACAAAGGCAAGCAAACTAAACAAAAGCCCCAATTCATTGACCTAGACAGTGATAATGAAGATGAGGAGATGGCCACTAGAATACTGCTCCAAAGAAAAGATTCACAAATTAGGGTGATGGAGAGAGATTTTTATATGGATCAGCGTATCATTCAGTATTATAAGAATGAACACAATTATTTTAAGAAGATAAAAAGGGGCCTTGCTCTCTAGAAAAAGATGACCAAGCATTATGCAATGAAAAACAAACTTGCTTGTGCCAAACTGAAGGAAGCCCTCATTGAAATTAAATCAATAAAATAAGGAGAAGACCAAGCTAGACTTGGAATTTTGGCACAAGCTTATCTACAGGTCTCTCAAAATCCATGAGGCACACATCCACCAACTTTGGGAGAATTTTGAAAAGTTTTGCTTTTTGCTAGTTTTGAGGGCTAAGGGGTTAACGCCCATGGTGCTACGCTTTTTCTCGGAGCATATTCAAGAGGAAAGGCTTAAATTTTTGGAATCCTAAGCTTGATTGTAGCATTCTCACACATTTTCAGGTAAATTGGAGTTGTTTTGGTCCTCCAAAAGGGTAAACAACACCCTAATTTTCACCTTTCTGCTTAGTTTTTAGAACATGCATTGTGCCTTCACCAGTCTTGGAATTTTTGATTTTTTAATAGGTTTCAGAGGTCAAATCATATAACCAAGGGTAGAACTGGAAATTAGACTCAAAGGGCTTTCCAACGAGCCTTCACGGAGCCTATTCCGACATCGAGAAGACCTCCAAAACATTGCTGCAAGTTGACCAAGTTTCCCTGCTCCAGTGCTATGCCCTTGACATGGAGATTCATCTTAAAACATAGTGCTACGCCCTTAGCAGAGGAAAAGTCAAAAATGTATTCTTGGCAAGTTTTAGGAGGCATGGCAGAGCTCAAATGTCAATTTCTTTGCTAAAAAGGCCCAAAGAGATATTTTGTTTTAGATATTTTGTGCCTTGGGCCTTGCAAGGTCTCAAGGACCATATTGAAATTTCATATTAGCCAATAGAATTCTAGAGACTCTATTAGGTTTTTCTCCTCCTTTCTTGTTAAAAGGAGCATTGAGGATTCATTTTTAATGTTGGGATTTGATGAGTTTTGAGAGCAATACATGGTTTTTTGAGGTTGAAGAGAAATTTGGTGTTGTGGAGCTTGTGAATGATTTTCTTTGATTGATGATGACGAAAGTTTTCTTGCAGGATTCCTGAGCTTGGTTAATGGTGATCTGTCTCTAATTTTTTCATGTTTTCTTGTTTATCATTGTGTCCATCCTTCTATGTTGCAGTAGATCAGAAAATTATAGGCTAAGAAATGTTGTTTGAGGCACCTTAGTCCTTCCTGTTTACTATTGTCTTTATGTTTTCCTTAGCTGGGTTAGTTTATGGAATTATTAGCTACTACTTAGACCCACCTAAGCTTTTTTGTTTCATTAATGGCTTAAGAAATTAGTTTTCAAATATGTTTTATGATTATTCATGCTTACTAGATGCTATCTAAAATCTGTTTGTGGAATCTCTCTTTGATGTGTTACTTGCTAGGTTTAGCCAAAGAGGCCATGTCCTGATCATGCCCTTTGTCAATGCTTGAGAATTTTGATTCAAATTTCTTTGTAGCTTGATCAAATGATACTTAGGAGTTCCCTCTTCTTTGATTAAAGTTATTTTTCATATTATATGTTTTCAAACCTTGAAGGTGAAATCAATAAAGTTAGATAATTTTTCTTTCTTTCTTTGTTTCACTAAATTGTTCATCTTGAAGATATTTTTTTTTTAAGTATTGTCATTGAGTTAATGGTTTGACCTATCTCATGATTATTATCTTTTTCTTATCAATATTTTATACCTTCTTGTTTATGGGTATTTGACAAAGAATACTTCACTGCCTTTTGCCCTACCTTGTTCACCAACTTAATGTCCATTTCACTTCACACATAACCTTAAAGATCCATTGACCATACTGGATTTACCCTATGCTGCACTCTGACTCATTGTTGAGATATCCATGACTTTCATAGACTCCATAGCCCAATGATTTGATGACCTCTCATTCCACCTATCCTACTTGATCATCTTACCCAACCAGAACAAACAACAAAACCCTACACTTAACAACTAGCCTAAAATCAACCATCTAAAGCAAAAAAGTTCACATCCTTTGCATATAATAGAGAGATCCCTCTCTGATTCCAGGAAGGCTAGGTCCTAGGACTCCAAAGACTGGTCTTATGTTACCATGTGCATTTGGTCTACCAATCTGCTAAATCACAGGACACTAACATTTTGGTGATCACAGTGGGACATTATGAGTACATAGTTTCCTGAATACATCTTAAGACTCATTTGACCCTTAGTTAGGCTTAGAAAATCCATTGATTTAAAGCCACCCCATCATTATCACTAACATAATGGTGATCACGAACCTTTGAGTCAGTGACAATCTTATTATCCCTAAAGGAATTCAAAAAACCCCAAAAACATCCCTAGATTGGTTTTTTGTCAGTTATTGGTGGTGGACCATACACACATATCCTCAAAAAAACTAAAAACATCCACCTGGCGACTCCACTAGCCTCTAGTAGGCCTATTTCTTCACTAGTTCTCATTAGACTCCCTAGGATTGTGTCAAATCAGCCCTGAGAATTTTAGAAGCCTATTCCTATATTGTGTGAGTTTACGAAGCACTAAGAGAGGTCAGCCTTCCAAAAAAAGCCCTAAAATTTCAGCCTCTCTGCATTTTGAGTTTGAAATCTGGCTTCACAAAGGATCAGTACCAAATCTCATCTAGACCCAAACCCTCCCAACCATAGTCATTAGGGTAATTTTGAGGTCTAAAATGGGCCTCCTAAGGAAACAATAAAATAATAGCTAAACCAATAAAATAATATTTATGAATTTTCTTTTCACTTTTTGCTCCAAAATCAATGTAACCATGGTTAAATTCAATTCAAAAGTTGTACCAAAATAAAATTAATATAACATTTGTATTGATGTTTCTATAAATAAAAATTATATTTTTAAGAAATAGTCATTTTCATTGTACAACTAATGCATTTGTCCTGTGTACTTAAATAACTTAAAATGAAATATAAATATAAATTCTTAAATTCTTAATTATAGAATATACTATTAATGAAAATTTATATTATTTAAATTATATAATAACATGTAATTAATATACTATATAAAAATAATATAATATAATCTAATATTTATTGAAAAGTGTGTAAATAAATGAAGATTGTGTAGGGATATGCATTGTTTCTTTCAAAAAATATAAATCGACAATAATAATATTTTATTCAAAAAGTGTGAAATGACATTTATTATGAGTACTTTAATTTATGATTTTAAAAGTATTTAGAGCACTATCATGGTTAACCATGAGTTTTTATCCACCATTGAGAATGTGACAAGTAAGTACCTTTAACTCAAGAAATGCGACCTCAACCATTAGGGATGATGTCATCTCCTAAAATGTGATTGGTTCTCATAAAGTGAATTTTGATTGTACATTTTCCTTAGGAGGCCCATTTTAGACCTCAAAATTCCCCTAATGTGATGACCTAGAAAATATTTTGTGGAAAAATTCTAAATCTAGAAACTTAACTACTGTTAGGACCATTCACAGAGCAAGCTCTATACCTGAACATCTTACAGCCTTGCAAGATCCCCACTTTGACTTGCATCAATCAAAGAACCTTTTCAGAACCAAGCCAAAAAATGATATTGACGAGACTGACCTTGAGCCCATAGATTTGTAGCAGAGTTCTAGTAAAGAAGCCTTTCCTTCCACACCACCTAACTTTCAGCTTCTCCATCAATTTATCTCTTTCCATACCAAATCTATTCAGAATCAGTTTTCTGGTCCAAGTACTTCCACCACACCCATCCATACCACCATTGTGCAAACCACTCCACTTCATCCTACACCTCCTTTCACAAACCCTCATCTTGTAAATCCTCCATTAGCTCTCATCATGGCAGCTTGGTATGCCCCTCTAGTGTTACCACAACCTTTGGTACCTTTGCCAAATGAATACCAATCCAGAATTCCCCACTTTACCGGAGCTGAATCTACCACTGCCCAACAACATGTAGATAAAATGAATGATGCCTTTGGCTACATGGAATTAGAAGAGGAAACCATGAATATGAGGATGTTTTCCCAAATCTTAGGAGGAGAAGCCAAAAATGGTTCAAAAGCTTGACTCCTAACAACATACATGATCTCCCTTCCCTTTACCAAACATTCATAAACAAGTGGGAAATTAATAAAAACCCTTTCCAAGTCCTCTCGGAATATAACAACCTTAATAAAAATGTCGGGGAAAGCATCCAAGACTATTGCACTAGGTTCAATAGTGTGTACAATTCCCTCCCACCTCACATGAAACCTCCACAAGGCCTAGCACTAGTGAAATTTCCAGAAGGCTTTGATCCCGACATGACCTATCAGTTAAGAGAGAGAGAGATCACCAAACTTTAGAAGAAATGAAAAGGGGAGGTGTGAGTGCAAAGGCCAACCTTATTGAAAAGAGGACTAGGATGAGATCAGAAAAGAGAGTTACCTATAAATATGAAACTATGCCCTCTACCTCCTCATCTGATGCCAAGATTGACAACTTAGTTAGAATAATGGAGAGAATGATGGAAAAGATAAGCCTAAATCAAAGGATAGCTCCTAGGGAAAACCAACCAAATACCTAAAACAAAAATAGGAATCAGAACTTTAGAAGAGACCCACCCCAAATTAGACAAAGGGAAAATGACCAATAGATAAGGCCCCCTTTCCAAGATAACTATGTAGATGAAGGGGAAAGAGATACTGAACAACCAAAAGAAAACCATGTAAACTTGATTGGTTCTGATAATGAGGGTCAGGTTTTTCTCACTAAAGAAGAACAATATTTCTTTTCCTCAGATCAAACTGAAATAAATCATGAGGATTCTGAAGACTACTACTTGGGATTTGAAAATACCATAATGGAGGTCCATAGGCAATATGACCTTAGGAGCAAAAGGAACTAAGATGCCCCCAAGAAAAACCAAATAGAAACTGCTATTAGGAAAGCACCTGAAAACACTCCTAAGAAGACAACAGAGAATGTCAACAATATGGCTAAGAAAACTAATCCAAACAAAAGAAAAATCAACTAGAAAAACAATGACCCAAGCTGCCCTAGTACCTCCACTAGTGCCCCTTATAAAACTATTTTGTCTAAAGCCCCAAATAAGAATTAGCAAATCAAAAGTGTGGAAAAGTTCTTGGATGATAAAATTGATGTAAATATGTCCAAAACACAAATACCTTTTAGCTTTGAGGAAGAGATTTCCAAAATCAAGATAACCATGCCTCTCACTGAACTGGTTACTCAAGAAGTGTATAGGTATCAAGTTTTGAAGGTCCTGAACATAGTAAATGATATTGATACTTTAAACTTGACATATGATAAACCAGAGCTATTGTTTGGTACTGAAGTAGAAGGAAACTACCAAGAAGGAGACATTCCCCCTTTCTATGTTAGCTTAAATATAGATGACAAAACCTTTCATAATGCCATGCTAGACTTCGGTGCCTCTCACAACCTCATGCCTAAAGTTGTGATGGAGAGATTAGGCCTAGAAATTACTAAACTTACAAAGAATTGTACTCATTCGATTCGAGTAGAGTCAAGTGTTTGGGCCTAATCAAGGATCTTTGTGTCAGTCCAACACAAATACCTGCTAAGAACCTAGTCATGAACATAGTTGTTGCTGACATTCCCCCCTAAGTATGGCATGCTTTTATCCAGATCTTGGGGAGCCAAGCTTCAGGGTAACCTCCAACTTGACATGCCATATGCTACCATCCCTGTTTTCAACCAAACCAGGAGACTACACTAAGAGTCACACATGAAATATATGGTTAGCAGTCAAGAGAGGCCAAATAACAATCCTCTTTATTCCATTCACTCAGATCTTGATTCCTTCATCTTGTGTAATGAAGAGGACATTAATGAGTAGGTAAGTGAATTTGAGATAGATCTAGGCACACTACAATAGTCAAACCAGTCTCTTCATGATGAACTCAATAGTAAAAATTATAACAGCCCTGAACAATCACATGATGATAAAATTGAACTTGACATTCTACAAACTGAAAATGAAATTTCAAAACCAAAAATTACTTTAGAATCTGAATTAGGTTGCTCAGATGAAAGACAAACCTTAAAAACATAAATTTTCCCTTTTGTGAATCCAGAAGTGTTGAAATACTCTCACATAACAGAAATATTTAGGAATCTGGATCAAAAGGGTCTTCTATTTTTTCCTTACATAGACATCTCATCATCAAAGAGTTTTGTCCCTTTAGAAGAATTGTTGACTCTCACAACTATTGATATGGACCCTAAAGGAGTATCTACTGGAACTGATATAGAGGAGTATAATGTGGGCAGCCTAGAAAGACACAAAATGATTAAGTTATCCAGAACTCTGTCATTATACACAAAATTGAAATACATAATCCTATGCAAGAAGTTTCAGGATGCTTGTATATATAGTGATGAAAGCTTAAAGCAATGTGACATAAACATTAATAAAAAAAGGTCTCCTTCCAAGAAATACCATGAAACCCTTGGGAAAATTGTGTCACTAACAAAGAAATCAAAAGGATGCAGACTGTGTATAGACTTTAGGTACCTAGACAAAACCTCCATGAAGTACAAATACCCTTTTCCCAAGATAAATCATCCTATACAAAGGGTAGAAATTTCTAACAAGATGTCATTATATGATAGTGTTTCAGGTTATCATCAGATGATACCTCTTTTGATAAATCAGCATAAAGCCATTTTCAAAGTTCCTTGTAGCAACTACATGTTTAACCAAATGCTTCCTCGGTTAAGGAGTGCTGAAGATGTATTCCAAAGAGTCATGGCCCCTGTTTTCAACTTCTTCACTATGATATACATTGATGAAATCATCATCTATTTTGAAACTGATAAAGAATACCTTTTCTACCTAAGAAGGATATTTGGCAAAAAAAAAATTTGGAAGCAAGACTCAAAGAGGAAATACCAAGGAGAGCATGGCCTGTCTGAAAGTTTTTTGGAAAAATCCTTACACCATGCCCTCAAATGGGGGTAACCATGTTTTCTGTTTACAAGATCTGAATGAAAATGGGTTGTTTGAAGACCCTATTGATGACATGGTTCTCAATTACCATGGTTGTCAAGACTCCCTAGTTTAGAACTTTCATTCATTGTATATAACATTGCATGAGAAAAATCAGAAAAAACACAAAAACATAGAAAGAAAGAAAAACAGGGCAGATTTGAAAAGAGGTAGAGCCCCATACCCAAAAAAATAGTAATGCTGAAAGTGTGCAAGCCTAAATTCCACTATTGGTTCAAAAATAATATCTTGTTTTAGTCATCTAGCCTAATCATGGATGAAACATGTTTTTGATTTTATGTTGATAAGTTATTGAAAGAGAGCTTGTCAAATCATTCAAACTTGGCTTGTCAAAAAGGATAGTTTAGGAATGAAAGATGCTGGTTCCACATGCTTAATTCTGAACCAAAGAGAAGGATAGGGATGATTAACAAATGATGAAACACACCCCTCATACCTTCTAGTTCTATTTTTAGGAAAATAATGTTTGTGTGGAGCTTGTCCTAATGCCATAACCCATGGTGAATTAGATTACCTAATCCTGATTTAAACCATGTTTTCAATTTCATGTCTAATATAGCTTAGAGAATGAATTTTGTCATACAACATAATCTTGACAGTCATTTATTCTAGGTAGAGGATAAAAATAGTTCATTAGCATAATCTAAACTCTTGGAAGAAATAAGATAGAAGTAGATAGTTTGTTTTTTTCTTTCAAAATAAAAACAATGTCAATGGTTTGCTAGTTCAAGTGCACCCAAGGAAGAAAAAATTCTAGGCCAAGTAGGTTGGGTAGGTAGAGATGAAGTTAGAGTAATCATGTTTTTCATATTATTGAGATCACTATTTCAGAGAAACATCAACAAATGAAGCAAGAAAATCTGCCCAATGGATGAGGCACTGGTCTTCATAAACTCAGAGATATGATATCTGAAATTCTAGACACATCCTAAAAAGGAGTTGCCCTCCCCAAGCGGAGCCACTGTTAGTCATCAATAATTTTTAGTGTCCAAATATGACTAAATGTTTGTACTAGATTTCTAAAAATAAGATTCATGAATATTGTGAGTTTTATAAATCTCACTACCTTCATTATCCTTAGGATAAATTTTTCATTGTTTTACTACTCTACCATGCCCTGATCAACCTACCACTCCTAAAATACCCATCATGGACTCATGCCACTCATATTCACTATGTTTTTCCACCTTTGACCTTAGCACTCAGTTTGGCCTTGCCCAACCCCTCCATTTTCCATCTAATATTACCAACTAGCCTATTTCCCCCCCTATTCACCAAATGCCTCAAGCGTTGGTAGTCTCAAATTACCTCTATAGGCTCTTTAGATAAATCCAGATCAACAGTTTTGGGTCTGCAGTGCATAAGTTTGTCAAAAGATTTGTTTTACACCTACAGACCCCAAGTCAATATTTCAGCCAAAAGCCAAGTCCAAGGAGTTGCCTACTAGGTCACTAGGGTTTCATAAGTTGTATGGTTATTTTGGATGTTCTTAATCAATGTTTTTCTTGTGCCAAGAAGGTGAATCAAATGGAAAGGGAGGTAAGCAATTGTTTGTCCAAGTTTGATAAAAAAACATCCTTCAAGGAAGACTTCCTTGGTCAAAGCACAAATTCTGCAAAAGGACAGCCGCCCATCTTAAAACATTTCTGCATGAATGTTTGAGATGGTTATTAGCAGAAAATAAGTAAAATGAGAGGCCTAATCCTCACTAAAGGGCATTCACAGCAAAGAAGAAAAGGCATGCTTGAGTTCAAATAGAATTAGGGTATTTAGGACTAATTGGAAAAACAATATTGTCAACCAAGAAGCCAATGAAAAAACCACAAGGATGGAGGTACATCAGCACCACTGAGCACGAATTGAAGATTTATTAAAACTAGAAATGAAACCTCCATGATGACAGCAATGAGATAATTTAAATAGGCCGTTGGAGGTGACCTTCAGGGTCTACCAAGTTGGAAATATTTCACTGTCTCAAAAGGAGAGGATATGGAAAAAGGGAGATAATGACAAACCATGATTGTAAAGACTGTGGTGACTGTGCAAGACATATCTATTATACCTCTCGAAAATTAGTGAGAGGGGAAGAAACTATGTTTTAAAGATCAGCCACACTCAGATATCTCAAAGGGGGTAAAGACGTGAGTTCCAAACTTCATAATGTAGGCAAGAAACATTTTGACACTGATAGGGTAAAGGCAGGTCCCTCACAATTTGTTTTAAAGAACTCACCCTTACTAAATAAGTTTAAAGAGATGTGTTAGTTTTAAAATGATAGAGAGGGCAAGTTTTAAGGTTTTGATATGATCGAATGGTTAAGAACAGAGTGTTAAAGCATCAACAGGTCAAAGGAAATAAAATCCATCATATCAGTTACCTAAGAATAACAAAGAGGAAAGGTTGAGATGAGAAGATATCATTTTTCTGTTTTAAGTCACCTCCTGCAAAAGAAAAAGTGATATCAGTGATAAAGTGACAAGATAAAACTCAAAACATTAGAAAAGTGGGTTTCTAGTTTTAATTTATTGTTCCAAGGGTATAAAAGCATCTCATTTGTCACTCAAGCTCATTTATCATTTCCACAAGAGAGTGAAAGTTTTTCAAAGGGAGATTTAGGGATTTCTGGCAAACTTTGGGCAGGAAAAATGCAGTGCTACACTCCTGGAAATCCTCGCTATGCGCCTATATGTGCATTCTTCGGAAAACATCAGCGCTGTGTGCCTGTGAAAGGACGCTGCATGTTTACAGTGTGCAGAACCGACCGATTTCTCCACTCGGTGTTGCGTGCTTGCGCTACCCATTTACAACATCTGCAGAGGCCCGACAGGCCCAAACTGCTATGTGCAGCGATGTTCAGAGGGTCCCGACAGCTCGCGCAGCTCTGTTGGTGCTACGCGCATGTCCGTTCAACACTGCACGAAGACCCCCCAATAGGCATGACTACTACACCCCTATGCTACATCCTTCAGGACGCCTGACAGCGATGTAGGGACCTGATTTCTACGCTCCTGTGCTACACATTTATCTAGGGAGCTCTTCAAGCCTGTGCAAGCCTCCAAACGCCTCAAATCTCCTCAAATACTCTGCTTGGTTCCTCATGAGGATTGTTATAAGAGGTATTTAGATACCTTCCACCCTTTCATACTGTCTAAAAGGTATAGAGAAATGTAAAGAAAAAAACCCTAAAGGAAGAGAAAACCTAATCTCCCTGCTAACAAAATTGTTGTTTAAAGGGCACCCATCCATCTACATAATGAAGGCACACTGAAACTGTTTTGATAAGAAGCTACTCATCTTCCAAAACTATATCTCCATTTGAAAAATTAGCCTCCACACTACCAAGCCTTTTCATTACTGTCTTCTCACCATCCTACTCACCCTCTCCATATCATTTCACAAGTAGTTTCAGGGTTTTGATTTCAAGGCAACAATAAAAGACAAAATGTCAACGGAAGGCAGTAGTGACAATGGAAAGGGAGGCCAAATACCTAGGGTACATCAATGAAAGGGTGGAAGAGTAAACATTTTTGAACCTTTGAACACCAAGGAGTTGATAGTCTCCCTTAAAACAGTTTCATATTTCCAAGAGGTAGGTTGTTTTGATTTCTGTGAAAGAGTACAAAGAGTCTAAAGTCACCCTGAGTTGACCAGAATTTTTATCCTTAACCTTTATGACCATCAAGTGCATCTAGCTGGGGTAAATTTTGAGCTATCCACCAATACAATTGCTATGTACACTAGGATACCTTGTATGGGAGAAAAATGGTTCAAGCAGGTAAATTTGGACTTGAGCCATTATCAACCTTTCTTGAAACCAAGATACCAAGCTGATAGAAAAACTGCTTTTCCCTTTTCCCATTTGTTGGAGAGATATGCCCCCTTAATGAAAGTCATCATGAAGTATTTTACATGCGAAGGGATGTTTTATAGACTTTATTCCTACCATATAAGACTTCTTATGCACTTCACTAAGGCCAAGATGCTACATTTACCCTATTACCTTTATAGAAGTATTGATAAGATGTCATACATTGTGAAAAAGAGACCTCCTTGACAACAAATGCAGAGTCTTTTTCACCATTCTCTTATCAAGATTATTGTGTTGCATCAATAAGAGCAATAGGGTATTCCATGGGAAGTGTTCATCGCCCATGATGTTTTCACAAATCCATAACCTCTTCATCTGCAAAGTTTACCCTCATCATCTCATCCACTTTCCTCCATTCATCCATCACCCCCCACTGACGATGATTCATCCTCTCCACGTGAATCCTCTTCTCAAGAAAACTTCTCGCCCTCACCTTCTTGTAAAGAATAAGAACAAGAAGAGAATCATGAAGAACAAGAAGAGAACAATGAAAAAGAGGAAAATTGTTGTCAAGTGGAAGAAACAAATGATGAGGAAGAGGAAAATGAAAATGAATAAAGTGGTGATGATGAGGAAGAAACAAAGGACAGTGAAGAAGAAAATGACAATGATGAAAAGGAAGATGATGATGAAGAAGATGAAACAAATGAGGAAGAGAATGATGATGAAGATCAAGAGACAGAGGGAGATTATGAAGACAAAGGCAGTGAGCAAAATAGTGGAGAGGAAACAGATAGTGGTGAAGAGGCAGGTGCAGATGTTGATAAAGAGGAGGAAGAGAGCAGTGATGAAATAAAAAGTGACAAAAAGGCCAGCATTGATAAAGATGATAACAGTGAGGAAAGTGCAGAAGCTAAAGGTAGCATGGAGAAAAATGAAAACAGTCAGGAAAGTGCAGAAGCTAAAGGTAGCATGGAGAAAAATGAAAACAGTGAGGACAATACATAGGACAGTAAAGAGGTTGAGGAAAATGAAGAAACTGATAAAGACACCTATAACAGTGACCCCATAGAAAATGATAATGGCCATGATAATGATGAAGAGGAAGAAGGAGGTAGTGAATAGGGCAGTGATGAAAAGGACAGTGACAAAAAGGTCAGCAATGAAGAAGAGGATGACAATGCAGAAAATATGGAAGAGGATGACAGTGAAAAAGATAATGACAGTAAGGACAATGTAGAGAATAAGGACAGCAATGACACTTATGAAACAAGCCTCAGTCATGGAGATAGTTACAGAGATGAAAAAAATGAAGATGATAATTGTGCAGAAGGTCAAAAAGAGGCTAATGACAATCATTAAAATAATGAAAAAACCATTATGACTGATAGCCCTAATAATAACGACAGCAGTGACTCTATGAACCAAAAAAGAAGCCAAGAGTTTGATGACAGTGGTGAAGATCACAACAGTAATGCTAGCATGAAAGAAAATGAAAGTGACTCTCAAGAGGGCAGTCATGAACACAATGTAGGAGACATAAATGCATAGATCATTGATGAAAAGAAAGGAAGTCCTAAGATTATTCATGGTAAGCTCATTCTAGTAAAAAAATTTGAGTTTCTCCATCTCACATATCAAAGAGGATCAAGGCTAGTGTTTTCTGCCTCTAAGAGGCAAGGGACCATGCCACCTTCTTCAGCTCAAAAGCTTGACAAGGGAAAACAAAAAATGGAGAAAGGTGAGAAAGGTAAGAGAGGCAGGTAAACTAAACAAAAGCCCCAATTCATTGACCTAGACAGTGATAATGAAGATGAGGAGATGGCCACTAGAATACTGCTCCAAAGCAAAGATGCAAAAATTGGGGAGATGGAGAGAGATTTTGAGATGGCTCAGCGTATCATTCAGTGTTATAAGAATGAACACAAATATTATAAGAAGATAAAAAGGGGCCTTGCTCTCTAGAAAAAGATGACCAAGGATTATGCAATGAAAAACAAACTTGCTTGTGCCAAACTGAAGGAATCCCTCATTGAAATTAAAGCACTAAAAGAAGGAGAAGACCAAGCTAGACTTGGTATTTTGGTACAAGCTTTTCTACATGTCTCTCAAAACCCATGAGGCACACATCCACCAAATTTTTGAAAATTTTGACAAGTTTTGGTTTTTTTCTAATTTTGAGGGCCAACGGGGTAGCACCCATGGTGCTATGCTTTTTATTAGAGAATATTCAGGAGGAAAGGCTTACATTTTCGGAATCCTCAGCTTGGGTGTAGCATGCTCACAAATTTTTAGGTCAATTGGAGTTGTTTTGGTCCTCCAAAAGGGTCAAAAACACCCTAATTTTCACCTTTCTGCCTAGTTTTCAAGACATATCTTTACCCTTCATAATGTGGAATTTTTTATTTTTGAATAGGTTTTGGAGGTCCAATCAGTGAACCAAGTGTATATTTGGAAAGTATACTCAAATGGCTTTCCATGAACCTTGAGGATCCTATTGTCAGAAGGCCTTCAAAACACTGCTGCAATATGACCCATTTTTCCTTCTCCTGTGCTACGCCCTTGCCATGTAAATTCCTCCTAAAACACATTTTTGCGCCATGAGTAGAGGGAAAGTAAAAAATGTACACTTGAAAGGTTTTAGGAGGCTTTTCAGACCTCAAATATTATTTTCTTTGCTAAAAATGTCCGAAAATATATTTTGTTTTAGATATTTTGTGCCTTGGGCCTTGCAAGGTCTCAAGGACAATAATGACATTTCAGATTAGCCAATAGAATTCTAGAGACTCTATTATTTTTTTCTCCTCCTTGATTTTTAAAAGGATCATTGAGGATTCATTGTTAATGTTGGCATTTGATGAGTTTTGAGAGCAATACATGTTTTTTTGAGGTTGAAGAGCAATTTGGTGTTATGGAGCTTGTGAATGATTTTCTTTGATTGATGGTGATGAAAGCTTGCTTTCAGGATCCCTAAGCTTGGCTAATGGTGATGTGTCTATAATTTTTTCATGTTTTCTTGTTTATCATTGTGTCCATCCTTCTATGTTGTAGTAGATCAGAAAAGTATAGGCTAATAAATGTTATTTGAGGCACCTTAGTCCTTCATGTTTACTATTGTCTTATGTTTTCCTCTGCTGGGTTAGTTTAAGGAATTCTTAGCTGCTCCTTAGACCCACCTAAGCTTGTTTGTTTCATTAATGGTTTAAGAAAGTAGTTTTCAAATATTTTTTATGGTTATCCATGCTTACTTGATGCTATCTAAAATCTGTTTGTGGAATCTCTCTTTGATGTGTTACTTGCTAGGTTTAGCCAAAGAAGCCATGTTCTGATCATGCCCTTTGTCCATGCTTGAGAATTTTTCCTCAAATTTCTTTATAGCTTGATCAAATGATGCTTATAGTTCCCTTTTCTTTGATTAAATTTATTTTCCATCTTATATGTTATCAAACCTTGAAGGTGAAATCACTAAATTTAGATAATTTTTCTTCCTTTCTTTGTTTCACTAAATTGTTCATCTTGAATATCTATTTGTTTAAGTATTGTCATTGAGTTAATGGTTTTCCCTATCTCATGATTATTATCTTTTTCTTATCAGTATTTTATACCTTCTTGTTTATGGGTATTTGACAAAGGATACTTCACTGCCCTTTTCCCTACCTTGTTCACCAACTTAATGTCCATTTCACTTCACACATAACCTTAAAGATCCATTGGCCATACTAGATTTTCCTTGTGTTGCACTCTGACTCATTGTTAAGATATCCATGAATTTCATAGAATCCATAGCCCAATTATTTGATGACCTCTCACTCCACCTATCCTACTTGATCATCTTACCCAACCAGAACAAACAACAAAACCCTACACTTAACAACTAGCCTAAAATCAACCATCTAAAGCAAAAAAGTTCACAACATTTGCATATAATAGAGAGAGCCCTCTCTGAGTCTAGGAAGGCTAGGTCCTAGGACTCCAAATATTGGTCTTATGTTACCTTGTGCATTTGGTCTACCAATCTGCTAAATCACGGGACACTAACAACATCAATCATTAATCTCATAAATGTAGTTGGTGCAATGCATAGGCCAAATGGCATGGCTAACCACTCATACAAACCTTTCTTGGTTTGAATGGATTCTTCCAAGTACCTTCTTCTTTAAATCGAACGTAGTGATATCCAAAATTTAAGTCCAACTTGGTGAAGTATTTTACTTGTTGGAACTAATCGAGTAGATCATCAATTATGGGAAGAGGGTACATGTTCTTGAGCATGATTTTGTTCAACTCCCTCTAATATATAAATATATTCCAAGTCCTATCCTTTTTTGGCACAATGATAATGGGTGACCCACATGGTGATGTACTCCATCGAATATCATCTTGTTCCAGTAGTTGATGCAATTTTTTCTTCACCTCACTTTCTTCTATAACAAACTTCATATACAACCCATTTTTTGGAAATGGGGAGTTTGGAAATAGCTATATCTCACACTCCACTTCCCTCTTAGGTGGTAACCCTTTGGGATCTCAGAACATATCCCTTTATTATTGTAGACAATATTCCAGTTGTTGTTTCTCTTTATTAATGCACCCCTCCTACAATTCCTTTCCTCTTATTGACTCTTAAACAAACTATTTTTCTCTTAAAAATAGTAAAACATACTTCTTGCTAGAACTCATCAATTTCTTGGCTTGGTTGGAACTTATCAACTAGATTTTTGACTTGTCATTATCCGTATTGATGATGAATAGTTTTTTATCCTTAAAAAGTCAATATTAGTTTCCTCTCCACATGAATATTGCATCTAGCATGTACATGTAGGTACTCCCAAACATGACTCCACATACATGAAGGGGAACTGCATCTACTTCTACTTCATCATTAAAATTATCACTGATAGCAAATCTAATTTTGGATTATTTTTCTACCTTCAACTTTGCCATTGTATTTACACATACCAATGAATGTTCAAAAAATTCCAGCTCCAACTTATTTACCAACTCTGCTACAATGAGATTCACTTTTGATCCCGAGTCAAACAGAGCATCAATGTTTGTCTTCTTGACCTTTATCTTGATATGGATTTTTTTTTTCATTTCTTTCTCTTCCTATCGTTGAAGGCTACTTAGATTCATCTCCTTTTTCACTGATGTAAATATGATGTTCTCATACATTTCCAAGTTTATTTCAACTTGGTTTCTCGAATAGGTGGCCATGAAATTCTTCTTCTTATTTTCTTTATTTTTTTTTCTTTGGGTTTAGCTCTAGATGCCACTTCCAACACTTCTCCTCTGTATGCTCATCAATGTTGTAGTTGTTGCTAGGATATTTGAACTTGTGTGTTATGGATGTCATATTTTTATATTTTATCCATTTTTTCTTCTTCTTCCCCTCCTTACTAAAAATTTATAGTCCAAAATTGAATTAAAAAAGATCATATAGAATTACATGAAGAAAAGTCCTAGGAATGGCATAGAAATAAGGAAAAATATAAGAGGTTAAATAAGTCAAGGAAAACATATGTTGAAGAGTGAAACAAAGAATAACTAATATTTATGGTTTATGTATATTTATCTATGTGATCTACCTCCTATCTCCCTTGGATATTTTTTCTTAGCTATGGAATAAATGCACTTGAATGAATGTAATCCCTTTTCCTCCCAGTGGTCTGGTTATAACACAGCTCAATAACCTATTAGTGGTTTGGTTTGACTACCTCAACTCTTAACCATAGTTACAATATAAAATATTATAGATTCCTCTACATAATAATCATGTGGCTAGCCCCTTTTCATGAATAATGGGGCCTGACATGGAATCCTCTCGAATTATGGTGGTCAAAACAGGGTCGTAAACTTTTGAGTGGCACAAATTTTGCAATCAATTTTTGATTGACATGATTCTTGTGTCATTGGAAAGGTATTTATGTGTCGAATATAACTAAAATTTGTACTAGATAAAAAATGTTTTTACCCCCAAAAAATGTCATTTTATGCCTCAAAATTCTCCCAAAACGTTTCAGACCCTATTTTTCCAAATGGTGTCCGATTGGTAAAAATGGTCCCTTGAGCTGATTCCTCCACTTTTTCCACTCTAAAATCATCGAGATGGATTAAAAAAAATATAATGATCCAATGTGGATCACACGTCCACATTTTTGGAGGCTTCTGGTCCTCAAAATCTTCTACTAAATGAGGTGAGTAATTGTTTCCTCCACCTTCTCTCTAGTGTACCATTTATCTTTGCCTAGAAGTTGTACATTAAACCCAATATGCCAAAGGTCATACAACCCATATCTTGTAGTTCTATACCTCTTTTGAAAAACTCTATCTTTTTTCAACTCTTCTTTAAAATATAGTTCCAAATCTGTCACAGAAGGTAGGACCTATTTCTCTTCTTGATCTAGCATGGAAGGCACATAGAGTTTCAAATTCTATACATTCACAACTAAGTAAATGGGAATATATGGTGGTAAATTGAGTCAATAGGCATTATCAACATCCTTCTCTAGTATCTCAAAGGGAGAACACCTTAGACCCTTGATTTTCTTTCCAGGCCCATCTTTCCTCTCCCTTTTCAACTATAGCAATAATGTTTCTCCCACCTCGAACGGTTTCTCTGTCCTGTGTTGGTCATGCTTGGCCTCATATTTCTCCTATGACTTTTGTAGTGTCTCTTGTACCTATTGATGGATCTGCAACATCTTTTCTATAAATTTTTCAGCCTTCAAGGTGTATCCTGTAAGATCTTCCCTCACTCCATGCTGTTTCCCATATGCAATGTCCAAACATGAAGGAAGAAAATATCCAAAACAAGTTTCAGATGGGGACTTTCCTATAGATGTGGGGAATAATCGGTTCTAATATATATATCGTCTTAGGATTCTTCCATTTTTATCCCATCATAGGTTTCACCAAAGTATGTTTTACTAATTTTATCTTCCCATCTGTCTGTGGATGGAATTTTGTAGATATCTTCAACTTCGTGTCCATATTCTCCCACAATTTAGTCCATGATGCACTGAGAAAATTTAGTTTCCTTCTTTGAAATGATGCTCCTGGGTATTCCAAACTGCACCTAGACCTATCCAAAGAACAAGTTTGTTGCTTCTTACCCACTGATGGTATTTTTACAAGGCATTAGCACACACACCTTGTTGAATGTGTCAACTGCCATGAACAGGTAGTCATGCCCCTTTTTTATTGTTGGAAAAAATCCCACAAAGTCCATGGAAATTCTTTCCAAAGGATGAGTGGGTGCATATAAGTGATGATATAGATCCTATTTCATATTGCTAGACTTGCTAGAACACTAAATCATGCATCTTGTTATAAACATAGCTACCTATGGTTGCATATTGGGTGAATACACATACCTATACAAGTTTTCCATGACATTCCCTACACCAAAGTTCCCTGCAACCTTGGAGGTGTGAGCCTCTATAATCAACTACAATTTATCACCTTTAGGAATGCATAGATTATCCAACCAGTAAAGTAACCCATCCTAAAGATGGTAGTCAATGGCGTTGTCTCCATTGTGAACATGAATCTGACTGAGAAAATATTGAAACACCTCTTTGAAGTCCTCATCCTCTAAATATGCCTCTTTGTATTCATCATGGGTGAATGGATCTATTGGTGTGGGTGGCCTTGAAAGCATGCCGACCAACTTTTTTTCTCTACCCTTTTTGTACTTGATCTAAAAATGAAACTGTTGTATAAAACCCATCAACTTGTAATTCACATTACATTGTAGCTTACTATGGGCCTGAAAGTACTATAGTGGCTGGTGATCTATTTGGATTACTGATTCTTTTCCCATTAGATAGCTCTTCCACTTCTTCACATCTTACACCATATCATAAAGCTCCTTGTCATAGGTAGGGTAGTTAAGATTTTCCTCATGAAATACTTCATAATGGTAGCATATAGGCCTTCCTCACTACATCAAGATCGCTCCCATAGCATACCCACTCACATATTTCGATACTTCAAAGAGATACTAAAAGTTTGGTAATGCCAAAATTGGTGCTTCACTGATTTTCTTCTTTAACTCCTCAAAATTCCTTTCTTGACCCTTTCCTCACTAAAAAATCTTGTCACTTGTTCTGTCTTAGAGAGGTGCTTCTATGGTTTAAAATGAGGCTATGATTTCCTTAAGTACTATGTTGCCTTAGTGAAATTGTTGACCTTAGAAACATTCGTAGGAACTAACCATTTCATTAGTCCCTCCATCTTGGTAGGATCTATCTTCAATTCTCCCCCACCCTATGACATACCCTAGATACACCAAACACTACTATGCGAAATCACAGTTCTTGAGATTCTCTAGCAGCTAGTGCTCCTTTAATGTCTCGAGCACCAAGGTCAAATGTGAGATGTTCTCCTCCAAGATAACATTGTATACTAGTATATCATCTAAATAGAAAAAAAAAATGAAACTATATAGTACATCATTCATTAATCTCATAAATGTAGTTGGTGCAATGCATAAGCCATGTTATGAAACTAGCTCACAAAATAGAAAAAAAGAGAGATCAAAGACTTAGAAATCAACCTCTTCGAGGGGGAAACCTACTTTACATTACATAAATGAAAATTTCTTGGATGATGCAAATGAAAAAACCTCCTTTATATATATATGAGTCCATGGGGTCACAATATAATCCTATCTAACCTAACAATAATAATGTAAGGGAAAAACAATAACAGTAGTGGCCTTTTATTGGGCATAATAATAACAATATGGGGACTACAGGGGCACAAAAATAACAATAAGGGTGTTACACTAAGAACAATAAGGGACTAAACTAGTAACATAGGAACCTAACAGGTCAAATGGCATGACGAAAAACTCATACAAACCTTTCTTGGTTTTGAACGAATCAAGTATCTTATTCTTTAACTTGAACCTGGTGATATCTAGAATTAAATTTTATCTTGGTGAAGTGTTTTACTTGTTGAAACTAATCCAGTAGATCATCTATTCTGGGTAGGGGGTACGTGTTCTTGAGCATGATTTTGTTCATCTCCCTTTAATATATAAACATCTACCAAGTCCCATCCTTCATTGACATAATGATGATAGGTGACCCACATGGTGATGTACTTGGTCGAATGAAACCCTGTTCTAGTAGCTTCTGCAACTGTTTCTTCACCTCATTTGCTTCTATAATAAAATACCTATGCAACCCAATGTTTGGAAATGCAGAGTTCGATAATATCTAGATCTCGCACTCCACTTCCCTCTTAGGTGGTAACCCTTTGGGATATCGGAACATATCCCTTTAGTCTTGTAGCAACTCTTCCAGTTGTGGTCTCTCTATATTATTACACCCGTCCAGGGATGCCTTTCCTCTAACTTACTCTTCTACAGATGGGTTTCCTCTTAAAAATAGTAAAACATACTTCTTGTTGGAACTCATAAATTTCTTAGCTTGGTAGGGACTTATCGATGAAATTTTTAACTTCCCTTTGTGGCATTGATGATGAAAAAAATTCCATCCTTGACAAGATAATATTAGTTGCCTCTCCAAATGAATATTTCATATCGCATGTACATTTAGGGACTCTCAAAAAATACTTTGCATACATCAAGGGGAACCGCATCAAGTTCTACATTGAAATTAACACTGATAGAAAATCTAATTTTGTACTATTTTTCTATATTCAACTTTGCCTCCTTATTTACCCATCCCAATGGATATGGGTTTGGATGTTCAAAAACTTCCAACCCCAACTTCTTGACCAACTATGCTACAATGAGATTTTCTTGTGATCCTGAGTCAAACAAAGCATCGATGTTTTTCTTCTTGACCCATAACTTTATATGGAAGTGTTTTTTATTTTCTTTATCTTCCTATGTTTGAAGGCTTCTTAGATTCATCTCCTTTTGAACTAACGTACACATTATATTATTATACATGTACAAGTTTATTTCAACATGGTTTCTCGAATAGGTGGCCATGAGATTCTTCTTCTTATTGTCATTATTTTTCTTCTTTGGGTCTAGCTCTAGATGCAACTTCTCGCACTTTTCCTCTATACGACTGTCAATGTTGTAGTGATTGTAGTAGTTTCTAGGATCTTTGAACTGGTGTGATATATATCTCTTATTTTTATCTTTTCTCCATTTTTTCTCCTTCTTCCCCTCCTTAGAATTAGTATTTTTCTCCTTCTGCTTCGATCCACTTTATTATGCTATCTTCAGGCTTATTTTCTCCAATTATTCTGCTTGTACACGGGCCTTTTCCATTGATTAGGGCTTGAAAAACATCACTTTTCTCCAGCATATGGTAGTGTAGACCTGTTGAAGCCTTGAAAATTGTTGCTTCAAACATTGGGGGAAAACCACCCGGTCGGGACCTTAGGACAACTCCTTTTCCGTTTGGTATGGTGGCTCTGAATGGATTTATAGGACCAGTTTCCTAATAACTAATGGGTTGGTGATGGAATGATTGTAAGAGTGGATAATGAAACTAAATGAATGAAATAATCTATATAATTTATTCTATAACTTATAAATAATTCTAAAAATAACCCGAGTGTCAAATATGAATACAACTTTAAGATTGTTTCGATAAAACCAATAATCATGAAAATATATTATAATTTAATTGAAATATGCAGTATCAAATAATGATAACTCTGTTTAAGAAATTAAACAGAGTTATAATAACAAATTGCATTCATCATTTTATATATCATTTGCACATACTATGAGAAATGAATATTTCTATACACTCAGAAATGATATCTATAAAGAAATATTTGTAAAGCAAGTACATATAAATGATAGCAAATTTAAAGAGAATATCTCATAACATAAGAAAAATAATAGTAAATTGATAGAAATACCAGATTCATCTTGATACTTTTCCTTGATGCAATTCAATATCTTGTTCCAGTACTTCAATGTAAAACAACTTCAAGGTACATAAATGTAATTCTTAGACATAATTTTCCATAAACCACAGGATGTGATCCTTTATAAAAATAAAGTAGTCGATGGAGTACAAAAATGTAACATCCAAGCCAAAATATTACAAACTCAGGACCCATTCTCCAATGCACGGAAGGGGTTTAAATAGGAAATTAATAAAACAAAATAACTAAAACTATTGCTACAATATATCATCGGAAATCTAGAAATAGACTTGCGATATTAAAATGAAACAGATTCGTCGATTTTCTCCTGCATTCAATGTGCCAAGGTGGCAAATTTTGAGCATATCTTTGACCTCTGCTGGATGACTTAGCCTCGAATGTAACTAACCAGTATACATGGCATCGGAAAAATCTGGAATGACGTAATTAATGGCATTGGAAAGGAATTTGATTGCCATTTGTTGACTCTGTGGCTTGATTAGATATGTCCACATGATATCCCATGAAATTCCTTGAAGTTTATTGATTTGCTAATTCTTATTGACTAATTCTTGCTTCCACTTAGAATCAGTCTGTTTTACCTTTGGTAATTTACCTGGGTTACAATTTGAAATTAAATTGGTGGCATATGAGCTATCATTAACCAACTGTGTTATATTATTCATCATAGTTCTGGCTCTTGATGTGGCTCTTTCTCCTTTTATCAACTGATTTTCCCATTCAGCAAACATAATTTCTTTGTGCCTTTCCTCAATCCTGGGAAGGTTTGCATTCCTTCCTTGCTCTGAGTCTTTCCATGAAAGAAATTCAGAAATTTTCTCATATGCATCATCAAATTCAAGCCTGAGGCTGACTACTTCATCTATTAAAGATGATGTTATTTCACATAAGGGCTCGGCTTGTGCCATATTTTGACAGAGTTCATTCAACTGCTAAGACAATAGTTTATTTATTTCAAGAGCTTTAGTTTTAAATTGATCCAATTTAGGATAATCCCTAAATTTGTCCAATCTTGCTTGGAATATTTTTTCTTGCTCAACCTTAGTAGTTTTCTCATTTTGCAATAGGGTTTGTAACTTTGCCACCTCTTGACTTAATTGTTGTTGCTTGTTCAAAGCTTGTTGATCAATCTTTTTGTTTTCAATTCCAAGTTGCTCTTCTGATTGTTTAGATCTGAGCTCTTCATCTTGCAACTGTTGTTCCGACTGCATAATCTTTTGTTGATTTCCTGTTGCTTGTTCCTCCAGCATAGCTATCTGTAAGTATTTTTGTTTCATCATTTGGGTGACTTCAAAAGCTTTGTCTATAGTGGCTACACTATAGGCGCCTGCATATTGTGACAATTTGGTGAGATCCTCTGAAGGATTCACCTCAGTATTTTTCCAGACAATGTTCATAAATTCAACTTGTGAGGTTGAAACTGATTCCTGATCTGTTCTTCTTCTCTTCCTATGCTTCCCGACAACAGCCCTATTTTTAGGACTATAAAAGATATCTAGAGGAGGAATTTCTTCTACTTTCAACACAATTTATTCTGCAGGATGCTCAGGAATGATTTCCATATCTTGATCTTTCAGAATTTCAACTTGAGGATTATTTTGTGATCCTATTTGCTGATAAAATTGTTCATATTGACTTAGAAAATGGGAAGTAATAATAACTTCATTAGAATCCACCACTTTCTCCATGGTATATTCTATTTCAAGTTGATTATATGGCTTATTACTAATATTTTCTTTTTATGTCTGATCATTAGCCTTGCTGCCTGTGTTTTCTTTTTCAGTATGCACATTGGTCTTAATACCTGTATTTTCCTTTTATGTCTGAACTTTAGTTGGTTTCTAAATATGTACATCATTTTTGCTGCCAGTATTCTCCTTTTGCATATCAATTTTGCCACTTGTGATTTCCTCTTCAGTCTGTATATTACCCTTGCTGGTAGATGCTTCTTTTCCTGCTTTGTTAGCTGCGTCTTCTTTTTCCTTCTGTTGTGTTTCTATATTTTTCAGATTCTTGCAAAGAGATTCTTAATTGGTCAAGAGGAGCTTTCAGCAGTCTCTGACTTCTAAACAACATGAATTTATTCATATCCTTAGTCTTCAAATTGGATTTAGCCAAGTTATAAACTTGGGAAAATTTATCAACAGAAACAAATAAATCATCAAACTGATTGGGTTCATGCTCAAACCGAGAGATTGAAACTGAAGTTGTAAAATCAAACGCCACTTTTTTCAGGTCATACTACCTGCCTGGGACTGTTGCGAGCTTAAGATCCCTTATTTTGATGACTTCCTTCTCAGCATGTCTGAAATCATTAAGAGTATAATTTCCACAGTGAAAGGGAAAAGTAGGCCACATCAATTTCTTATTATTTTTTAGACACCTTGACATACCTTCTACTGTTAACTGATAAGAAATTTCTTGTGCTAACAGTTTGTCAGGAACATATAGGGGTAAAATATGGGGCTCCATAATGCTTCCAAAAACTTTGACATAGGTAAATTTCTCTTCTCCAAACCAGTCACCAATTTGGGATATATTAGTCTTTGCTTTTTTAGAGAGCCGGGGAGGAAAATGGTCAAAAATGGTTTGATAGACAACAATCAGAAAACCGTGACAAATTCTATTTACATGATTTTTAAAATGAACCTTCCACAAGAGCTTATGGTAAATATGTATAGGAACAGGATCTTGGGGGGTCCATTTCCAACCTAAAATGGGAAATTCTGAATTGAAACAGAGGGCATCTAAAATGTAGGTACAGAAGTAAAATGGGGTCTTATTTCCTGTGTCTTTATCCTTTCTATAGTCTAGGATTATATTGGCTATCTTATCTGAAAGGATAACTAACCAGTCCATGATTTCAGAATTCACAACAAAATGAATTAAGGGTACCATTTGGATTGAAAATCTCGCAGAATTATCATTTCTGAAAAGCCTACATATCATCGCAGTAGCATAACAATATGGGGGCGAAAGAGACTCTACAGAGTACATACCTGATGATTCAGTTTTATTTTTCTCTGGAGCTCTTCTCCATTCTCTGATTGGTTCCGAATGAGTTTCATTGCTTGCAGAAAAATCCTTAATGAAGGTTTTGCTGTAGAATTTCTGAGGGTCTGGAAGATGGTACATTGCCTTTTTGTCCTCTGCTATGAAAGACCCAAATATTGTTCCTGCAGCTGAAATAAATGTCCTGTTTTTTATGGTGACATTGTCAATCACCCACCGAATTACATCATAATAGGGGAAAATGTTTGCTCGAGTTGCAATTTTGTGAAGGAATGAATTTGCAAGCGCTTTAAGAGGAGTCTCAGAATCAGAATCTAAGTCTTCTTAATCTGGTACTGTTGCCTTCACTTCAGTGAACTTAGTGTTTTATCTTTCAATCAAGTTATATACATCTTCCCAAGAGATTTTTCCAAGACCCTGGGATGAAGTATCTGTTACCAACTTGATTTTGGCTGGTTTTTCTTTTGGTACTATGGGAATAGAAATGGTCTTTGCAGCGGCAGCAGCCTTTTCTTTCTTAGATCTCTTAGACATTTTTTCGTCTGGTAATGTTTCACTTTCTTGGCAACGAAAGGATTGGGTATTCTATGGTTCTGCAAATGAGGAAATTTTCAGACGCGGTAAAAAAAATGGAAAACAACTTTATAAAAAGATTTATTCGTTGATTTCAATTTATTAACTCCGTGGTTAAAATTAAATGCCCTCTATGAGAATCACACTCACGCATTAAAATAGAATCAATCACCATCATTCATTTGATTTTCTATTTAATAATAAACGTACAATCAGAGATCGACGATTTTGAAATGAGAATATAAAATTTTCCTATTGAATTTTGCGATTGCGATGAATAAATAACATATGCGCAGTAAAAATAAAAATAAAGACTAAGTATCGATCGCATCAAGGTTTTTCAAAAGGGACAACAAATAAAATTTCATGATCTCCGCCGATTTTCGATTGTGATGATGGTGGGGTCTAACATATAGAATGACTGAATATGATGTTTTCTTCCTGTAATTGACTGAATGAGGGGTTTTCTTTTCGTTTTGCGATTTGCGATTTGCTATTTGCGATGGGTTACATCGCATAAAAGTTTATAAAACAAGTACATGTGATATCACTCCTTCGAAATGCGATTTGTGATAAATCCCATCGCATCAGAGTTTATAAAACAGAATGTGAAACTTTTAAGGTCCTTCCGATTTGTGATTGCGATTACTTTATCACATCGGACTTATTCAATATGAATACTTTTATGTATTATGTTGATGCGATAAAAGACTTTATATCTCATCGGATTAGAGATTTTCAATGTTGCATTTGTTTATATGCACTTGTGTTTTGCGATATATGCTTTTCTAATCAATGGATTTTTATTTTTTTATTCAAAATGATCGGATTTCCTATAAGTCTTTTATTCTTATTTTAAAAAGAAAGGGGACCTATTTCTAAACGGAATTTATTCTAAGATTTTGAAATGAGGAGGGTTGTTGTATTGTACAACAATTTGCGATTCACTAGAAGAAACAGTTATCTCTGAAAAATAAAATGAATACTATATTTCTAATAAGTAAAATTTTTTAAAGATAATGAAAACTATCTTAGAGAAATTTTTAAATAAAATCTAACTTCGAAAAAGAATGAAAATCAGTTACAATTTCTTTCTAATTCTGCAAAAATAAAAACATTTTTGGGTTTTCTTAAGCCTTGATTGGTTGATAATAATAAAGTAGGGGGCTCTTCCAATTTTAGCTTTTTCATTTTACTCTATTGTCATAGGCATTGCGTCTGCTGCTTGCAAACATTCATAGTCTCAACATGGTTACCCTTTAACCATTAACCATTCATTATCCCATCCAACTAAGATCATAATTATTTAAAAGATAAATTCATAAGACATTGTATCTTATGTTTTTCTTCTTTTTATTTTAATTTAAAAGCCATTATTCTGGTTTGGTAGCCAGTTGATAAAAATTCCATTCACTAGTATTAATCAAACTGAACAAGCTGGCTCATGATGAGACCCCTCGTCTTATAATTGTAAGCCATTACCCTGTTTTGGTATGTAGTGTTGGTAATGTCAGTTTTATTACTTTTTATGATCATGGTAAGTAGGCTTGTGATGAGACCTCTTATCTCTTACTTTTTACATATAATTTCTTTAGAATTACATTCAAAAAAATCGCAACCTTAATGGATGGGGTGAAATGATTTTATCCTTAAGAATCAATGGATGACAATTTTCAGAGGTTTTTGAATGCCAAAGCTTGGAAAAGGCTTTACTTTTTATGGATTACCCTTCTTTGCTTAATAAACTTATAATGATTTACATTTTTCTCAAGGTTTTCAAAATATCATGCAAATGTTTTGAACAAATTTTCAAAGTTTAACATTTTATTTTAAACTATCCAAAACTGTAATCATTTCTATATAAATTCTTATTTACATAAAATAAGTATTTATAGTATTTTTCTGAAAATATTTTCAAATAGTAAAAATTCAATTAAAGACTTCTTAGCAACCTTATTTACAAAATAAAAATTGCATAAAGGAATATGTACAGGTAAGAAGGAGTTACCTTCTTAAGAAAATAATTTCTTTAAAATAAGCCCATTTACAGGAAGAGATTCTCTTTTTCCTGTTAAATCTTGCAAAATGAATGTATATGAGCTTATCTTTTCAGCAATCTGAAATGGTCCAAGCCACATATTTTGAAATTTGGTATGCTTACCTTTATCTTCATGTGCTTTATCCCATTTCAGAACAAGATCACCAATTTGCAAAGTTTTGGATCCGGTGGAACTTGAATCAAAGGAAGATTTTACAAGCTGTTGATGTTTTTCATGAATACTTTTTGCTTTCTCTCTATCTTCTTCTAATTTAAGAATTTGATCAAATCTCAATTGAATAGATGATGAAGGATTCTCTTCAATAAATTTCACTAGAGCTAATGATGGGAGAGCTAGATTTGATTGTATCACAGCTTCTTTTCCATAAACTAGATTGAAAGGTGAAGTTCCTATTGAAGCTTTATGAGTAATACGATCAGCCCATAGTGCAAAGATTAAAGACTTGGGCCAATTATTTTGGTTTTGATCAATGGCCTTTTTAATGATTTTGATGAGATTTTTATTAGTAGATTCAGCTAAACCATTACCTTGTGGATAATAATTTACTGAATATTTTAATTTAAAACCTATTTTGATTGCAAATTCCATTATACTATTTCCATAAAAATAATATGCATTGTCAAAGACAAGAGCATTAGGCACACCAAACCTGGTAATGATGAATTGATCGATGAAATCAATAATTGCATCAGAATTGGCTACCTTTAAAGGAATTGATTCTACCCACTTTGTGAAGTAATCTGTTGCTGTAAGGATGTATCTATGTTGTTTGGAAGAATGTGGTACTATTTCACCAATAATATCAAGCCCCCATTGCTCAAATGGTTGTTCAATGCTTACTGGTTGCAAAGGAAAAGCTGGCTTCCTTTGTCTTCCACTAGCAGTTTGAAAAATCTTGCACTTCCTCACTTAATCAGGTGTATCTTTGAAAAGGGTAGGCCAATAATATCCAGCATGGATTATTTTGTGAGCTGTGGTATCACCTCCAAAATGTCCACCTGCTGGTCCATCATGTAATTCCTACAATACCTTTTTTGCTTCAGCCTTTTCAAGACATCTTAATAGAATGGAATCATAATTTCTTCTGAATAACACATCATCAATGATTTCATAATTTTTAGCTTTTAATCTCAGAGCACGTTTTTTCTTATAGCTAAGATTAGAAGGAGCATACCCATTCTTCAAGTAAAAGATCAGATCAACATATTGAGATTCAGAATCTATAACACTTATATGATTTTCTTGGACAATATTAGCTTGATCTTGATGTTCTGGTATGTTGTGATCTCCTGCTAACAATCTTCAAAAACCTTTCCCTCTAACAATCTTGGCTGGTTTAATATCAATATCATAATCTTGCAAAGCTGTTACCCAATTATCTCTTTTTTCTCCTACTTCTCTTTGAATTAACAATTGTCTCACTGTAGAGAATGCGACAATAATTTTTGTGTGTGTCTTTAGGAGAAAAGGTCTAAAATGTTTAATTGATTTAAACACAACGAAGGTTTTCTTTTCTAAATCAAAATAATTAAGCTCATCCCCTTGCAGATTTGAGCTAAAGAAAGAAATCGGTTCTTCTATTTGTTGATCATTGAGTTGTGTTAAAACAACAACATAGGATGTTTTAGTAGCCAAGCTATACATAACAAAATCTTTAGAAAAATCAGGAGTATTCAATGCAGGTGCATTAATGATTGCCTGTTTGATTGTATCAAAGGTTTCCTTCTCTTTATACTCCCATTTGAATATTGAATTTTTCTTAATCATATTCTACATAGGTAAAACAATTTGAGAAAAATCAGGAATGAATCTTTTTACAAAATTTATTTGCCCTAGAAATGATTGCATGGATTTTTTGTTATGAGGTAAAGAAATATTAGAAATTTCTTTCACTCTGTCAGGGTCAATATATATACCATCTTTTGACACAAAAAAACCTAATAGTTTTCCGTCATTGAGAGCAAAGAAGGATTTCATTGGATTTAAAGAAATACCAAATCTTATACATCTTTCAAATATTTGTTTTATATCATGCAGATGATTGGATCTTTTCTTTGAAAATAATGTTATGTCATCAAGATAAATAACAACTGATCTATTAGTCAGACCCTTAAATGCTATATCCATGGCTCTCTGGAAAGTAGCTCCTGCATTTATTAAACTAAAAGGCATTTTCTGATAAGCATAGGTTCCCCATTTGGTTCTGAAAGTAGTTTTCAGCCTATCATCTGGATGTACCAATATTTGGTTATAGCCTGAAAAACCATCAAGAAAGGACATGAGTTCAGAACCAGCTACTTTTTGAATTATTTGTTCCATCATTGGTAATGGGAAATTATCCTTTTGACATGCCTTGTTTAAATTTCTAAAATCAATGCAGATTCTAATATCTCCATTCTTTTTCCTGACAGGTACCATGTTGGAAACCCAATTAGAATGCCTTACAAGAAAAATGATTTTGGCCTTTAAAAGTTTACTGAGTTCTGCCTTGATTTGACTTTCAAGATTTGGATGAATTTTTCTTAACTTCTGTTGAACAGGTTTGACATTAGAAAGCATTGCAATTGTATGTTGAATAACAGAAGTATCATAAGTTTTCAAGTCTTCATAATTCCAAGAAAAAATATCTTTATACCTACTAAGAAGTTTGATGAAAGCAGTTCTTTCTTCTGAAGTTAACTTGAGTCCTAAATCAAAATTTTGAGGTTTTGACTCAGAGCCAAGATTTACTAATTCAAATTTCAAAGTAAAACTTTGAAGTTTAGCATTAGTAATTTTCTTGAATCTGTATTTTATATCATATAGGTCCTCAAGTTTAACTATAGATTTAGGAATAGGATTTTCATTACTTTTTGAGGTATTTTGAAGATCATGATCATTTTCATCAATAATTTGTTCATCATAGGATTTCTCTGAAGTCAAGAAATTGAATATATCTTCATCATGATAGAATACTCTCCAGTTGGTGATATTATTGGGAACAGATGGTCGAAATATTAATCCGACTGAAAATCTATGAGGACTGTAATCTTGAGCAGGTAGGAGTTTGGATGCAACATTAGCTAACAAATCAACTGATGTATTTTGAGTTCTAGGGATAGCAAAGATGTTAAATGCTAAAAATTGAGTGGTAAGGTCTTCCACAAGGGTTTGATAATGTTTGAGATGCTCTGAAAGACAATGGATAGTATTCCTTATTTGTCTTATGACAATTTCAGAATCACCATATACTTTTAAGTATTTTACATTTAACCCTATTTCTTTATAAAGCCCTTGGATCAAGGCTTCATATTCTGCAGTATTGTTTGTGCACTCAAATTCTAGTCTACATGATAGCATAGTTTTCTCTTCTTCTAGATTAATTAAGATGCATCCTGCTCCTGATCCATCACTAGATTTTGATCCATAGAAATATAATGACCAAAATAAAGAATTGTCTACAATTTTATCTACAGATGTATCATAAACATTAACAATTCTAGAAGAATCGGATTTTGAAAAATTTTAAAATTTCGAAATAAAATTATTTACAGAAAAGGGTGATTGTGGTGCTGTGAAATTCCCAAGGAATGATTCAGTAGAATAACCTCCAAGGATATTGTTATTAAAAGCTACAAGTTCATGTTCTTGTTCAAATTCTGTTACAGTATGCATCATGTGTTTTTCTCGCTCAACTTTGGTTTGATTGGTTTCCTTTTGTAGGGAAGCTACATATGTGAATAATCAGTTGTGATATAACGATTAAGCTTTGTAGAACAATCCCTACTCAAGACTAGTCCATAGAATTCAAGAATATCTGCAATCAAAATATCAATTCTTTGGACAATTCTAGGATCAGAAGTTAATCGAATAGTAACTGAATTGATTTCTCCCACAACTTGAACTTTAGAGCGATCTAATTGAACAATGTGAACTGCAGAATTTTTTGGTTCAATATTCAATTTTGCACAGACTGAAGTAGGCATTATATTAGAGGATGCTCCTGAATCTATTAAACAATTATGCAAATTCTTGTTGTAAATTTCATAAGTCAAAAGAAAAGGAGTGTCTGAGAATTTGATCTTTCTCCAATAACAACAGTATCAGTGGCATCTACTTTATCTGGTGGCTTACCTATTCCTTTAGATGCTTTGGAAACTACACCACTTGGTAGAGCAGAAATAAGTGTCGCATTTAATTCTTTCAATAGCAACTTCTGTTGATGTTTAAGTTTGCCGAGTTCATGTAAGGAAATGTTCGCTCTAGTCTTCTTCATGTCTTCAACAATGTTATAATCCATAGGACCTGATACCACTAGAGTCTTAGATGTTGATGTAGGAGGATTACAAGATGATGGTTGATTTTGAGTGGGTAATGGAGAATCTTTCTTTACAAGGAATTTGTCTTTGGTAATTGGAGTTTTATTTTTCTTCTTAGGAATAGATTGAACAGGTTCCACTGTAGATTTACTCCTTGTAATTACAGGCATGGCTTCTTCTTCATTGTCCGAATTAGGGAGAATGAAATCCCACATCCCACGTAATTCAGCTATTTCCTCTCTTTCTTCTTCTTCATATGATACTGGAGGAGTATCTTCTTCTTCTTCCTCCTCCGATTCTGCATTGGAGATTGAATTGGGAGGTTTAGATTCAACTTGATTTCTCTTGAAGCTCCTGAATGGTCTTTTGGTAGAAGTCTCTGCCACTTGCTTTTCAATCTCAACCATCTCATTAGAAATGGTTTTGAGAATTTTCTATAAACCTTCCATGTCATATGGGTCTCTAGGTGTCTTATTCTTTGAATCATCTTTAAAGCTGACTTTCTTGGATTTTCTTTCCTCAATAGCATTTTTCTTATCTAGAGAAATAATCTGTTTTTCAACTGCAATAGTTTCTTTCATATTCTTAGCTAAAGTAGGTTTCGTAGCTCTATCTACCAAAATTTCTATGTTTGAGGGTAAAGCATTTATATACCATTCACTTCTAACCTACTCACTAGGCTTTGAATCTGTAGGGATTTTATTCAAAAGTTTGTTGAATTGAGAATTAAAATCTTTAATGGGTTCCTTGGGTTCTGTCCTCAGATTGGAGAGATCATTGATTAGGGTAGCTATTGATCTGTCATCTCCAAATTTGGTCAATAAATGATTTGAGAAAATATCCCAACTTGTAATAGATCCTGAAGGTAATGAAAAATACCAAGATCCTGCTACCCCTTGCAAAGTATAGGGGAATAACCTGACTACAACATCTTCATGTTCAACTCCATTCAAATTTACAACAAGCATAAAATTATTGATGTGTTCTTCAGTTTGTATGTTCAGGTCAGGACTGAATTTTGGTAGCCATTTTTCAGCATGATCTGGTAAATCATGTAAAGGTGCAAGCATATTAACAGCTCCAAGTCTAGCCCATAGTATTTTTGTTGCTTGTGCCATTGTTGGGATAACAATTGAGGGATTTGAAGAAACAACTGGGGTTTGAGTAGAGTTTGTTGGAATAACTATGCTCTTCTGGGTTTGAGATTGGGAAGCGGATGAGTGGGTTTGTGATGAAGAAATAATATCACTATCTGATTTTGAGGATATTTTTTTGGTCTTAACTCGACTTGGTAAAGGAAATTCTTTTGGAGGAATACCAAGCTTTTCACTTTGTGACCTAGTGAGAGGTCTGGAAGAAACAATTTGTGAAGTAACACTACCTTCAGATATTTCAGACTCTTCTAATGATAATGAGAACACTTGGATTTTATGAACTAAAGATTGTATTTCAAGGGACTCAAGAGGTTGATTATCTGATTGATTTGAGACTTTAGTAGTGGGTTTTTGAATATTTCTATCAATTTCTTCCCTGGTGATTTGAGATGTAGAAGAAATTGAAGAAGGTGATGAGGGTGAATCTCTCTTAGAATGGCCTGTAGATTTGTATTTACTTTCCATTCATATCTTAGGCCCTCCTTCTAGCACCAAGTATGTTGAAGCCTCCAAAAACGCTGCTTCAAACATTGGGGGAAAACCACCCGGTCGAGACCTTAGGACAGCTCCTTTTCTGTTTGGTATGGTGGCTCCGACTGGATTTATAGGACCATTTTCCTAATAACTAATGGGTTGGTGATGGAATTATTGTATGAGTGGATAATGAAACTAAATGACTGAAATAATCTATTGCATGAAGTATTTGTTACTAGCTTGATTTTGGCTGGTTTTTCTTTTGGTACTATGGGAATAGTAGTGGTCTTTGCAGTGGCAGTAGCCTTTGATTTCTTAGATCTCTTAGACATTTTGTCGTCTTGTAATGTTTCACTTGCTCGGAAAACGAAAGGATTGGGTATTCTATGGTTCTGCAAATGAGGAAATTTTCAGACACGATAAAAAAAATGAAGAAGAACAACTTTATGAAAAGATTTATTCGTTGATTTCAATTTATTAACTCCGTGGTTAAACTTAAATGCCCTCTATGAGAGTCACACTCACGCATTAAAATAGAATCAATCACTATCATTCATTTTATTTTCTATTTAATAATAAACGTACAATCAGATATCAACGATTTTGAAATGAGAATATAAAATTTTCCTATTGAATTTTTCTATTGCGATGAATAAATAACATATGCACGGTAAAAATAAAAATAAAGACTAAGTATCGATCGCATCGAGGTTTTTCAAAAGGGACAACAAATAACATTCCATGATCTCCGCCGATTTGCGATTGCAATGATGGTGGGGTCTACCATATAATATGAGTGAATATGATGTTTTGTTCCTCCGAAATGCGATTGCGATAAATTGCATCGCATTATAATTTTATAATTAACTGAATGAGGGGTTGTCTTTACGTTTTGTTATTTGCGATTTTCAATTTGCGATAGGTTACATCGCATCGCATTTTATAAAACAAGTACATGTGATATCGCTCCTTCGAAATGTGATTTGCGATAAATCGCATCGCATCGAGTTTATAAAACAGAATGTGAAACTTTTAAGGTCCTTCCGATTTTCGATTGCGATTACTTTATTGCATCGCAATTTTGCAAAACAAATGTGAAACTTTAAGATACCGTCGATTTGCAATTGCGATTAATTTATCACATCGGACTTATTCAATATGAATACTTTTATGCATTATGTTGATGTGATAAAATATTTTATATCTCATCGGATTAGAGATTTTCAATGTTGCATTTGTTTATATGCACTTTTTTTTTGTGATATATGCTTTTCTAATCAATGTATTTTTATTGTTTTATTCAAAATGATCGGATTTCCTCTAAGTCTTTTATTCCTATTTTAAAAAGAAAGGGGACCTATTTCTAAATGAAATTTATTCTAAAATTTTGAAATGGGGAGGGTTGTTGTACCGTACAACAAGACCCTACCAAATACTTAAAGAGTACAACTGAGTTCCTTGGGGATATACCCAACATTATTTCCATCTTTTTGAACTCTATGGTGTACTCCTGCACACTTTTCCCCAGCGTTTTTCTGAGGTTGTGCCATCAGATCCACTAGTCCTCTATGTTCTTGATAGGGTAGAACTATGATTTGGTGAGGGTTTTGAAGTCCCCCCTCTTAGTCACTAGAGGATATCCTCCAACCTCAGGGTCTTTGTGTGGCTCTACCACCAAGTCATGGATTTTCCTTCTAATTTTAGAAGCACAAATAAAATCTTGTATTCTTACTCAATTTAATGGACGCTGAAATACACTTCCATTTTCTCAACCAGCGATTCAACGTCATGGAATCAATCTCACCATGGTACGATATGATATAAAATTTTCCTTCCATTTTAAATAGGGGTTGTGATTAATTCATGACACTCAAACTGGGTTGATCTTTTATGGGTTCTTTCTTCTGCTACTTATCCATCTCCTCATGATCTCTTGACTCCCCTTTTGAATTTTCCACTGCATTTGAACCTCCATCTTCTCCGAATATCCTAAGATTATTGTTTAGCGATGCCATGAGGAGATTTACATTATGAATTATATTTGCAAATTATTTTTCTAGCTGTGAAACCCTCTCCTATGCAATATCACAAGGTGTTATTCGTAGATTTTTCAGTCATGATTATGTTATTTTCAACTTTTCACCCCCTCGATATATATCCCCTGCAAATATCCAAAAAACACCCAAATAAAATTTTCTTTGACACCAATATGATCTATAAACTATCATGGATATTTCACTGGATAGTTCATCACAACATATATGATAATATTATATTTAAAATACAAAATTCTACAATTTGACAGAAGATATTCTCTGGGAAACCCTTAAGAGAGAATAACCTATTTGGAAGTTGAGGTTGCTCTGATTTCTTTATATGGATGGAAATATGGTCGTGAGTACAAAGAAGTATGGCTTGTGGCTTGTGGGCTACTACAGTGGATACATCCTCTTTGTTTTCTCTACCTCATGTCCCTCTTAGGTATTTTTTCTCAGCTATGGAACAAATGCACTTGAAAGAATGGAATCCCTTTTCCTCCTAATGGCCCAATTATAACACAACTCGATAGCCTACTAGTGGTTAGGGTTGACTATCTCAACTATTAACCAAAGTTACAATATGGAATATTTTAAATACCTCTACATCATAATCATGTGGCTAGCCCCTTTTTCATTAATAATTGGGGATGACGTGGGATCCTCTTGAATTATGGTGGTTAAAACATGAAGGTAAACTTCCAATTGGCATAAATTTTGCATACGAACTTCGATTGACGTGATTCTTGTGTAGTTGGAAAGGTATTTGTGTGTAGAATAACATGAAGAGTTGGTATGCTAAAGAAACATAGTTTTACCCCCAAAAAAAATCATTTTATGTATGAAAACACTCTCGGAAGGTTTCAGACCTTGTTTTTCCAAACTAGGTCCTACCAGTAAAATTGGTCCTGTGAGTTGATTCCTCCAATGTTTCCACTCTAAATGTATCAATATGGATGAAAATAATATAATTATCAATACATATCAAGAATATTTTTTGATTTGTTGACATCAATAACCATTAATTTTTAATGATGTCATCATTAATGAAAAAGAGGGGGGTTATTGCACATAGTGTTGTCATTGATGACAACAAGGTTTCATCGATGTCAAATGGGATGTATGAGGTAGTAGTAGTATAATTCATGCTTCCTAAGGAAATAGCAGGGTTCTCTATGAAGCAATATGCTAGCTAGATATCTTATAGGTTCTCATCATGTGAAGTTGAAGGTGCATGAAGTCGTTTAATATTTTGATGCAGTTATGATGTATGAATGATCCTATAAACTACATGGTTTCATAGGTCTCATCAATACCTTTTCAAAAATATATATTTCCTTCAAAATATCCTCCTAAATGAGAAGATATGGCAATTCCAAAATTAGCATTAGTTGAAGGATCAAACAATAGAACAAAACCCAAATTATCAATGTGTTAATAGTGCAAAAATTTCGGGTGCATCTATGATTCATTGACCATGTCAATGGTGGATATTAGAAAAAAATGCACGATTATTAAAAATGTTAAATAGTGTGCACCTTTTCTTTGATCGTATGACTCAAGATCAGTATGGATAGAATGGATTATGGATGATTAGCAAGAGTTAGATGACACTTAATGCAGCTTGCCTTCTTAATGGATTCTTTGTATTGGTGCACTTATAAAAACTTCTAGGGAAGATGTTATTGGGACACATCATCCCACTACATGCATCATCCCAGTGTTCTTCTTTGTGTGCTACCCTTTTTTCATCCAAGGGAAGACTCTTGAGATAGATCACCCTGCACATTTATGAATTACACGTTTTTAAATTTATTTTTTCTAATATGTTGGTTCCACTACACCTTGGGCCCTTACACATCACCAAAATTCCAACATTACCCTAGTGTTTAATAATATTTGAACTTTTATTTGTTGCACACTTCCACTTTATTCCGAGGAACATCCATCGAGATGTGAATATTGTTGTTAGTTGTCAAACTACCGTTCCGTTATTTTGATCTCTGTCATTCGATAGACTTCTACAAGGTTTAATAAACTTAAGTATTCGTCCTTTTCTATCCTCGTTCCTCTGCTAGTATGCATAAAACATCAAATTTATAATACTCCAAGTAATTCCTCCACGACACCTTTGATATGCCTTTCTCATGTTAATTTATTTTCTCTCCAAGAATTCATTACGCTTACTCTTATCAACCCTCAGATTTCTCCATTGTGCACTTTGATTGAATTAGATAGTTGATCTGCTACGTTGATAAATGATTAATTAATACCTCCCTCCACTATAAAGGGAATCTCAACCTTATCTAAATAAATCATTATCTGTCCTGAACTTTGATTCACCTGCAACACACTTGAATCAATATCATATACATAGTTTCTATTTCAAACATAGACAGAGGATTCATGCAATGCTCTTAGACTTGAAATAGAGTATTCTCTTATATTAATACTACATAATTTGTACAAGATTACAGGAGGCCCTCTTTTTATCCTAAGACCCTCCTGGCCTTAAGGCCATACTTAACCTTGCCCTCCTATCTCCCTCAATACTCCTCTCTCTCTCACTTCTTCTACATGGTATTTTTTCTTATTTTACATGATTATGAGAAAGAGTATTATGAAATACAATCAATCCATATCCATAAAATTCTCAAAAATCATTTATTCTAGATCCTCTAGACCCACCTATCCTCCAATAAATCTAAATAACTCTAAAATATCTCTAACTCACTCAATATTTTCAAGATCTCTTCTTAGAAGTATATCAGATTACAACCTCAATCTTATTTACAAAAATTTTCTATATTTTCTTAAAAACATAGGAAATACAAATACTTAAACAATCACACTCAATTAGGGAGCTAAATACCCTTATAAATGAATGAACCCTATGTTTCTTCAAAATGTATTTGAATTGGAGGTAAGATGCTCCTACATCATACTCCCAAGGTGAAAAACAAATCATGGTCTCCTAACCATGCGCTCTCATATGCTGATGAAAAATCCTCCTGGGTCCCAAACTTTAGTTTCTAGATGCATATATTCTCTGATGCCTTATTGATGATTTATTTCTTATAATTCTCCAAGATTCAATAATTTATGCTACTACTCCCATTTTCTTTACTGATACATATTTCTTTACTCACTTGCTTCTCCTTTTTTTTTTTCCCCCTCGGCTACATCTTCTCTTAGATTTCTTCCTCATCAGCTTCCACAATCCATCAATATCTTTATTAATCTTTGTCTTTTACTGAACTTTTTTTTTACTCATAAGCTACTGCATATCCTCCTTTGTCATAAGAGTTATAAAACTTTGATCAATCTATTATTTACACTTTCGATTCCTCTCCTAATTTTATTTGAACACAATTTCTTTTTCCTCTCAATCTGTTTTTGCAAGTTGAATATGCAGTCTTTATTTTTCTATATTTTCCTCGAAGAGTTTCACTCCTCATAAAATTCGACAAAATCACCTTGAATTATAACTATCTCATCCATGTAGTATCCATCACTTGGATATTCTTCTAAACCCTCTTCTATAAGTTCTATCTCATATTCATTTTTTCTTTATTCCTATGACATGAGACTTTAAATTAGTATTTAAATATCCTTGATCATGTCTTCATGAAGTAACTCTCGTTCTTCTGATGTTGTTTCATCTTATGCACTTGCATAATATCCATGAGATTTTGTTGATCCATCCTCCTCTAGAATAGAAATTAATGATTTTCCTCCTTCAATTTCCTATGTCATAAGAGCTTACTCATAAAATCCATCATCTCTAAAGTCAATAAGCACATGCTCAAAAAATTTCTCCATCTCAACCATCTCTTCTATGAGTCTCATGTCTTCATCAACCTGCATAAACACATAATTTAAGTATTGAGCATTAGCTACCAAACCGGCAATCATAAACAAAGTGCCATTTAAAAAAACATAAGGTTCTTCATTTGAAGCCTCAACAACCTCATATTCATGTTGATTCGAAATAAATCCATAGTCCATCAGGTTGTCTATAAATTCCTCCTCGAAATTTATGGATTCCTTCTCACCAAGGAAGAAATGGTGTTCCAAAGAAAACATTTTATACTCAACTTCTTAGAGTTTTTCCTTCAACCTATCTTACATTCTCTACCTTAGCTTCCTTTGCAATGGATGCCATCTCACCTTCTTTTTCATCGTTTATACATACCTTTGGTCTTCTAATATTTCATGTATAAATTGCTTCAAATGATTGAGTTCTACTCTTATCTCAACCATGTCTTCAAATTCCTCATTGTTTGTCTCCTTTCTACCAATTCCTTTGGAATTATTCTTCATATGTTTGTGTTTTCTTGCCTCTCAACCCTTGTCATGACCATCAGAAAAATTTCTTTCCTTCTTATCTGAAATCTCCTTGTCCACTTGTGAGTCAAAACAAACCTTCTCCATCTCTATAACAAGTATGCCACTTGTCACTAGCACATTTGGTCCAATTTTTTATGGCCAAAATTTCACTCTTGTGACACATAGGCATCCCAAGAGTGACACTTCGAGGTGGGGAAAAACATCGTTTCTAATCGCGTCGCAATTTCGACACTTGAGTTAGCTGTCAGTAGAGAGACACTAATTCTGATGTTTTCTTAGTATTGTTGCAATTCCGACGTTACAAAAACTGTCTCTCTTCTGACATTACCAAACGTTTGTTGCTCTTCCGATGTTACCAAAAGTTTGTCACTAGTCTGATGTTACCAAAATTTCATCACAAGTTTGACGTTACCAGAATTTCGTCGCAAGTCCGACTTTACCAAAAAATTCGTCACAAGTCCGACGTTACCAAAATTTCATCGTAAGACCGATGTTACCAAAGGTTCATCGCAATTCCGATGTTACCAAATGTTCATCACAAGTTCGACGTTGGTGAAACATCAGAATACCGACGACAACAAAATTATATGTAAGAAAAACATTGTATCTCTGTGTGCCATGCATTAGTTGTCTTGTTCTATGATTATCTTGTTTAGTTAATCCTTCAATGCATTAATTAGTTTCATTAAAACAATCATGGCATCACCAAAATCAGGTATATAATGTGGCAGGTCACAAAATTTTGATTGCTTCTGCAAAATTGTTTGGTCAATTTTTTCAACTATATCAGGAACACACTGCCTGATTTTTGAATTTGCAAAAGTATTTTGACCATCATAGGTATACCCACCATGGATTTATCGATCATATTCTTCCAATATCATATCTAAGCAACTTAGATTGTCCCTTCTTAGCCTCTTCATGTGATTCACCTCCCACCCTTATACGAAAAAAAACACAACCCAGTCCTTTGTTCACAACATCCATAAGCCTTCAGGAACCTCGTCATCCAGTGGCTACAGCCAAAGTTACTTCATCATTTTCGTCGACCTGTTGTGACATTTTTATGGACTCGTAGGAACAGAAACACTCAGTAGCTGAGCCTGATAACACATTGAGGATTATGCTCATTTGGGAGAAATACATTGCATAATTATTTTGAATATTTGTTGGTACATATCTTCTAGCTCCTTAATGATGATGGGTAATTCAAACATTTCCAAATCTGGGTCCATCAATATTTCTCACATAAAGAGTTATGGATGTATCGCAGATACCCTTACTAGTCCCACCAATCTCCTTGTTAGTGTTAGTATTTGAATCCTGCCATCAGTGATCAAAAATCCTCTTATCATATCATTTTAGGAGTACCACTCAGAATTTTTTGTTCATTCCACTAGGTCATGCAAACAGTTAGTCACTGATGGTAGCCCTAGTAAAAAAACATCAGTCTTCCTCAAATTGATTACTTGCTGGTATAATTTCATACCTTGCTGACTGTACACCATTCATAAAGTCGGTATCATCATGCCATCACATTAGTCATGCCCTTATGAAGTTTACTCCTTCAAGGTCTCATTAGGTCTTTTAGGGTTTTTCAAGGTTGCCATTAGGTCTTTTAGGGTTTCCAAGGTCCAATAAAATTTCATCTACATTGCATAAGACAAGCAAGTAAAGGGTGATCAAATAACATCTCTTCACCATGTGAAGATAATTTGTAAAGAGAAATTCTTATTTCATCATGTAATTTTGAGTTCAAATGTAATTTTTAATATTTTCATTATGTAATTTTATGTCTTTCAAAATGTAATAATTTCACCATCCCAAGTTGCTAACTCAGTGTTCCAAAGATTCCAAACCACAAAAGAGTTAAATTAAAAGACTTCTTAAAGGTCATCAAAAGATCAATTTGTCAAAGGAAAGAGTCAAGTGGAAGGTATAGTGTAAAGTGAAAAGTGAATGTAAAGGAAGAAAGTGGGTCCCGAGGCCCAATCATTAATTTCGTGAAGTATAAAGACCACTAAGACATCCCAGTCAAACTCATTTTCACATCCAAAGGTCGAGTTTGCACTCACTCAGCCAGAAAAAGTCAAATTGCAGAGTAAGGTGAAATTTTTCTTAGCGTTGCGCTTAGGAGAGTGGCGCTCCACGTAGGCAACAGACGTTGTGCTTAGAACGTTTGGCACTACCTTTTTTACCTCAGGCATTGCGCTCCTGGGCAAGGCACTACGTTTTTTCCCAGTGAGCACTAGAATCATCAAAACACCTCTAATATTTCTCAAAATTTCAGCAAAGTCTTGTTTTATCCTTTATCAAGTAAGTGACACAAAATATTCACCTCCTTGATTTCCTAAATGTCATTTTTATGGTGTTTTTCTCCATAAGAAAATTTAACTAAGTGTATAGTGGAAAACCCTAGTATCACTCCCTCACTCTCAATTTACTGCCCATAAACCCTAAGATATATTCCTACATCAATATTCAACCCATCCCTACCCCTATACTACTCTTTCCTAATCCTAAACCCCTTCCCTATAAAACCCTAAGTCACAAGCCACTAAAATTCCTAAGTAGCCACTACCCTAAACTTGTAATCCAATTATCATTTTCAAATCCCTAAGTATATTGACCTCCTATCACCCCCAAAGTTCCCTAACCCATTCCATCATCTCCCTAAATTTTCCTACCGTAATCCCTACTCCCTAGACCTATGCGCATTCCCATTTCCTCCCCTAGGGTTTCTAGGCCAAGGCACCATGGAAGAATATAAAGACTATATGGAAGAGGAGGAAGATATAATGGAGGAGGAGGACAAACAACAGAGAAGGCCACAAAAAGGAGGGAGAATCATAAGGCTAGATCCCACCAACACTAGAGAACTGGTAGCCTCACCAATGACAGTCTCATGCTTTCACTATGTTGGTTGCCTTGAGTTTTGTAACATGATTTAAAGGGTGCAACATTACCCTGTTTTGAGCAAACCTTTATTGTAAACCTCAAAGACAATCAAGTAACCCTAGTAGTTGTGACTTTCACAATGTCTACATCCATCATTGCTACTTCCACAGTGATTCCAAACATGGGTGAGAGGTGGTTCAAATCCAAAGATTTAGAGGATCAGTACTATGAACCATTCATCAAATCAATGTACAGAAATGAGAGGAAGAGGGTATTTCCTTTCATCTATCTTCTTAATAGGTATACCCCATGATGAAGATCATCATGAAGTATTTATTTTGTGAAGGGAGGTTCTCTAGACTTTACACTTATCACATTAGACTACTCATGCACTTCAAAAGAGTTAAATTGCTTAATATCCCATACTATCTTTTTAGGAGCATAGACAAAATGGAATACATTGTGAAAAAGAGAGGGTTTGACCAATAGATGAATAATATTTTCCACCACTCCTTAATCAGAATAATTTTCATCCATTAGCTTAATGAGTTGAAAATTTCATTGGACACATTCATAGAAAATGACATCTTCACTGCTCCACAATTTCCACATGCTGAAGATGTTCCTCCATCTCAGCCCATAGTGCCTACCATTTCATCACCTCAGTCCACTTCACCTACTCCATCACCATCACCACCATCATTACCATTTTATGAGAAGGATGAGTCACCTAGCATAGTTAAGGCCAACAAGCCTAAATGGGCTGAAATGAGCATAATGGAAAATACATATAAGAGAGGGCATATGCATGAGTTTTCCCCACAGATAGTGGGAGGGGCCTATCATATTCACCAAAAAATCAATTACAAAAGGGAAAACAAAAGAAGGCAGAGGAATATGTACATGAGGAAGCCATTCATGATAAGGATGACCTCCATGAGACAAAGACATATTTTGACATTGTTGATTTAGATGATGAGCATGATGATGAGGCATCCAAAATGATTATCAAGTAGAAATATGCCCAAATCAATGAGCTTCAGACCAACTTAGAGATATCTAATTTTTTCATTGCATACTATGAGTAGGAAAATGAACAACTCAAGACCAAGGACGCCATCATGGAGATTCAGCTTCTCAAGGCAAAAGGAGAATTAAAAAAATCAAAGGCCTTTCTTGATCAGGATTATGAAATATATGGTGAAATCAATGAGGCAGAAGAACAAGTTCCAAGAAGAATACCTAGGACTAGAGTGCTAAAAAGAGCTCTAGAACTAGAGAGGAAAAAAGGAGGTTGAGCTTACTAATGAGCTTACATTGGATGAACATTTTTCCATCATCGTCAATGAGAACTAGGAGCAATGGCTTGATAGGGACAACCAGCACCTTGAGAAGCTCTTGGAGAAGTAAAACAAGGACAATGACTTTTTGATAAAGAGGGCCAAGCACTACTTCAAGAAAAACCAAATTTCAAGCTCAAAGCTACGAAAGGCCAAATGAAGACTTGAAAGCCTAAACAAGAAAAATGAAGGGGAAAAGCTTGATATTCTTGATGAAGAATCTCTCATAGCCTAGTAAACCTCATCATCATCCCACAACAAAACATTTGGAGAAATTTGGGCAAATTCTGAATTTTTTGGAAATTTTTGAGTTTTTGGCAATTTGACACAGTCAAATTGGAAAAAGCACAGCACCCTAGGTGTTGTGCTTTTCATAGGGACATCCAATGGAGAAAATGAAGTCACCATTGGATTCAAAAGGCCAAACGCGGTCAGGAAAACTACTTTAAAAAACTTTTTTGGGTCAAAGAGGAAATTAAAAAGTCAAAAAACACTAAAAAAATTACCTTTCTGCCCTATTTTGGAGGTTGGCACTGCGTTTTTGACCATTCTTGGGAGAATGAAATTTGGGGTGGTAAAACCTTGACCATTTTGGAAACTCGGAACATATATCGAAACTAGACAGGACAAGATTTCTAATGAGCTATCCTGAGCTCAATTTTCACACATGGAACCCCCTCAAAAATGGCACTAAAGTTGGTGCCGCGATTTTGACACTAGCGCTGCGCTTTTGACAAATTCTCTGAGTTTGCTGATATTTTCCATTTTTCTCAGTTTTTCTAGTTTGACCATAGTCAACGGGTTTTTTACCAATGTAAATCATGAATGTAAAATTAATTATGATGTGGTTGACTTATCCAGGGGTAAATACATTAGGTGAAAAGTTTTGATGACATGTAATGAATTATTTTGAAAAAAAGTGAGGGATGAGTCAGTTTGACCTCCCTACACTCTAGGTATTTAGCTTATTTTTCGATGGAACACCTTCTTAAATTAGGAATTCGACCCCTCAGGTTGGGAGAGATTGTTTGAGGTCTATATCATGTAATATTTGACTCATTTCATAGGTTGGATGTTGTTCCATTGATCAGAGACTCTAGTGTAATTAGTATTTGGAAGGAAATTAATGAAAAGGTTGCAGCTATTTCTTTGGATACCTGTGGTATGAAAATTTAGCATTGTTTTTCTTATGTCTCATTACATATGAATTTTTTTTTTCATGATCGATTTCATCTCTATCATATGTTGGTTTTCTAGTTGATAAGTATAATTCATCTCTCATGCTCTGTCTTTGGGAAAATATTCATAGTTTGTTCATTTTCTTCAGTTTAGAAATAGTTCATGCATTTCCTTGCTCTTTCTAGCTCCTCATCAGTCTAATCCATCTCACCCTGAAACCCTAAAGTGTTAGATTTTCTACCTACCTTTCCCCATTGAATCTCTGAAACCCTAATCTTATTTTCCCTGACCTAGCCTCTGACTTAATTCACTCATCCAGCGACTCAATTCAAACAAACAAACCTCTGTACTCATACCTAGCCTAAAACCCTAATTCATCCAGCCCTCTTGGCTATGAAATTATGGAGAGAGCCCTCTCTATTTTGGTAGGGCTAGCTACCAAGCTAAAATATTGGTCTGTGGTTACGTCTGTTTGGACTCTTATTCAGCCTTAGAGATCTGGTGGAGTGATAACATACTGGCGTTGTTGCCAGGTAGGCGAAAATACAAATATTCCCTAGGAAAGAATGACAAAGATCAGATCCGATTATTGATGGTGAACAACAATCAAGCACAAGAAGGTTGTGCATCATTCATATGGCAACTCTAGTGTTGAAAAATTCCAAGGTTCAGAATTTTTATGGTGACTCCACTCTTCAAGAAAAGGTACTCTAAAAAACTTTTGATTGTTGTCAAAATGGATTCAATTCAAAGGTATGCTCCCATGAGCCGAGATCACATACCAATTTTTCCAAACAACTTGCCTCGGGTTGATTGGATGACATATCTTTTGAAGTTCAAAAATGTGAAAGGTAATGATGCTGCTCTTCATCTGGTGATATTTCACATGCATGTGCATAGATTAAAGATTGGTTTTCTTGAAGACTGCTTGATGAACATATTCATGGCCACTCTATAAGTTGAAGCCCGATATTGGTATGAAATTTTTCCACCTGCTTGCATTTACCGTTTAAAGGATTTTTATGCCATGTTCTTTGAAAGATATAAAGAAGCTTGTCCATCCTTAATATTAGTTCAGAACTGCTCTAAACATGTTGATAGTTTTATTGAAAATATTGAGAATATTTATGGAGATGATGAATTCATAGATGATGATATCATGGAAGCCCTATATGAAAATCCATTTCAGCAACATAAAGAAAACTTAGAGGATACTTATCAAGATGCTCAGGAAAGTTTGCATTTATATGAAGATCTTTGTACAGTTGAAAATGATGGAAGACGAGGTCTTTTTTCAGATCTACTTGTAGTAGAAGATGGTATGCAAGAAAATCAAGTTCCAATTTCAAATTGTGATAAAGTCAAGCTAGCTATTCCAGATCTAGATTCGGATTGTGATGATGAGGAGTATATTGTTACAGGTCCCATGAAGGAGAGCTCTATTGTTGAGATCACCTTGAATGAATAAAACAAAGTTATTGACCCAAGTGTTCTCATCCCATCAGAACAAAGTCTTCAGAAGGAGCATTAGATCCTAGCTGCCATCCAGTTCAGGAAAAATTCCAGCAAACCATGTTTGCCTTGATTGAAGAGAATTTCAATCAAACATCAATTGGTGAAAATAAAGTTGCTTCCACTGTAGCATATGAAAATGATCAACAATGTATTCGAATTGCAGAGGACCAAGGCATTTAGGACTATTATTCATATTTTTCTTCTCATGTTTCATGTTGTGAATTTTTATTTCAAGAAGAAATTTACTCACCTACTTGTTCAGAATTTTTTGAAGACTAGGAACACACTCTTGCGGAGGTACAATATGAAGAGAGATCATATTCAAGAGAAAAAGGTACCTTGTTTCTACTAGATCAACGAGAGGTAAATTTTCATGTTTTTTAGGATCTAGTGGCAAGTTTATTGCAGTTAGCAGTGAAGGTAATTATGTTATGAAACCAGCTCCAAAAATAGAAGAAAAGATAGATCAACGCCTTAAAAATAAGCCACTTCGAGGGGGAAACCTCCTTTACATTACATAAATGAGCAATTCCTGGATGAAAAAACCTCTTTTCTATATATAGGAGTCCATGGGATCACAATATAATCCTATTCGACCTAAAAATAATAATGTAAGGGCATAATAATAACAATATGGGGGCTACAAGGGTACAACAATAACAATAAGGGGGCTACACTAACAACAATAAGGGACTACACTAGTAATATAGGGACCTAACATGCCCCTCTCCTTAAAAAAAGTGTTGTCCTCAATGCTTGAGTAGCTCTGGGTGCTTCTGTATAAAATTCTCATCCTCCCATGTAGAATCTTCAGTGGGTAAGTTCTTCCACTTGATGAGATACACTGAAATTGATCGATTTCATAGCTGTCGAGTTCTTGTTTCCGTGACTTCTTCAAGTTCCAATATGATTTTTTCTTCCTCATAAAGTAATGGAAATATCATTTGAAATGGATTTTTTTCACCAATAACCTTCTTTAAGCATGAAACATGGAAAACCAGATGCACTCGTGAAGAAGCAGGAAGCTCCAATTTGTATGCCATAGTACCAATCTTTTGCAACACCTTGTAAGGACCATAGTACTTTGGCGATAATTTATTATCCTTCTTAGCTTGCTTGAGGGAAATTTGTTTGTATGGTTGTATCCATAAAAATACCCTGTCTCCTACATCAAAACTTCTCTCGTTGTGATGTTGATATGCCTGTTGTTTCATTTGATTTTGTGCCAAATTTAGGTTATCCTTTAAGAGTTGGAGAAATTCTTCTTGATGCTCGATGTGATCTTCCATTACTTGAACCTTAGAATTTTCTCTTAAAGATGATGTGATGGACAGTGGATGATATCCATAAAGTGCCATAAATGGGGTCATTTTTGCTACAATATGGAAGGAAGTGTTATACCACCATTCAGCAAGAAGTAACCACTTAACCCATTGTGTTTTTTTATTAGATACAAAACAACAAAGATATCCTTCCAAACATTTATTCAATATCTCAGTTTGACCATCAGATTGAGGATGATAAGATGAGCTATAAGCTAGTTGAGTACCCAAACAAGAAAATAATTTCATCCAAAAATTTCCAGTAAAAAAGGGATCTCTGACACTTACAATAATCTTTGGGTATCCATGAAGCTTTTGAATTGTTTCCATAAATGTAGTAGCAAATGTACTTGCTTTAACTGGATGAGATAATGCACAAAAGTTTTCATACTTGGTAAGTCTATCACTACCACCATGCTGACACTCTTTCCTTCGGACTTAGGTAAACCTGTGATAAAATCCATTGAAATCTCCTCCCAACGTTGACTCAAAATGGATAAAGGCTATAGAAGACCTGGGGTCTTAATTGTCTCAAATTTATTTTGTTTTCAAACCAAACATTCCACCACAAACTTTTGAATATCAAATTTAAGGTCATCCCAAAAAAATTCTTTCTTCACCCTGTGGTAAGTTTTTAAAAATCCTGAGTGTCCTCCTAAAGGAGAAGTGTGCAATTCCAAAATAATATTTTGTTTTAGTTGCGAATTTTTACAAAGATATAAGTGATATTTGTACCATAAGGAATCATTTTTCCAACTAAATATATTAGATGTACTAGGATATTGCTGCAACTTTTAAATGAGTGTCCACACTTATTCATCCTTCTTCCATTCATCCCTTACTTTGGTTATCCAATCTGGTTGGATAATAGAAATGGAACAAAGCAATGCTTCCACCTCTTCATTCTTTCTTGAGAGTGCATCTGCAAAAACATTTAGCTTCCCTTTTTTGTACATGATTTCAAAGTCATAAACCAACATCTTTGTGACCCATTTTTTCTGTTATTCTGAAGATAGTTTTTTTTCCAAAAATTGTTTAAGACTATCATGATCGATTTTTACCTTGAAGTGTCTTCCCATTAGGTAGGGTCGCCATTTCTTTAGTGCATGTAGTATTGCTAACATTTCCTTCTCATAAATATCTTTTTGTAAATACTTTCCTTTGATTGGACGACTTTCAAAAGAAATGGGTCTTCCTTCTTGCATTAAAACAACACCAATTCCATTTCCTGAGGCATCACATTCCACAATAAAGGTTTTTTTGAAGTCTGGCGTAGCTAAGACTGGTGTTAGGCACATTTCCTCTTTAAGATGTTCAAAGGCCTTAGTTTCTTTAGCAGTCCATGAAAATGCATCTTTCTTCAACAATGTTGTTAGAGGTGCTGCTATTCTCCTATAATTCTTAACAAAATTGCGATAATACCCTGTTAACCCGAGAAATACTCCCAACTGCTTTATGGTTGTGGGGAATTTCCATTCCTTAATGGCTTTAATTTTGTTAGGGTCTACCTTAACACCCTCGTGAGATGCAATATGACCCAGATATTCCACCTCTTGTAATCCAAAGAAACATTTGGATGTTTTTGCATATAATTTTTTCTCCTCCTATAGTTTGAGCACCCTGTCAACCTGTTGAACATGATCCTTCCAAGGCTTGTTGTAGATTAGTATATCATCAAAAAATAATAGCACAATTTTTCTAAGGGTTTGAAAATGGAATTCATCAACCCTTGAAATGTAGAAGGTGCATTGGTAAGGCCAAAAGGCATGACCAAAAATTCATGATGATCCTCGTGAGTTCAATTTTTTTTTTTTCAAAATATCTTCAGTCTTCATTATAATTTGATGATATCTTGCACGAAGATCCGACTTGGTAAAATAAATTGCTTCATGTAATTCATCCAATAATTCATCAATCACAGGAATGGGAAATTTATCTTTAATAGTGAGCTTATTGATCTCCCTATAATTTGGACACATGCACCATGATCCATCCTTCTTGTGCATCAATACTAGTGGAGCAAAGAAATAGCTTTGACTAGGTTGAATTATACTAGCCTCTAAAATTTCTGCAATCATACGTTCAATTTCGCTCTTTTGGACATAAGGATATCTATAAGGCCTGATGTTTGGAGGAACACTTCCTGGAATTAAATGAACAACATGATCATGATTCAAATAGGTGGGAGTCCTTTGGGAGTTTCAAGCACCTTGGAATGATTGTCCAAGAATTTTTGGAGATCTAGAGAAATAGATGATTTTGATGTTGGAACTTATAGTGAGAATAATTGTGGAATTATGCCTCATTGTTATTTCTTCAGAAGCTTTGTCATGACATTATATC